>VZTT01054208.1:0-36394 GCA_013400855.1 Buphagus erythrorhynchus | reverse complement strand
TTTTTTTTTTTTTTTTTTTTTTTTTTTCTGGAGTTAAATCAATTCCAGACTCTATTAATTTGAGCAAATGCCCTTGGTCCCACTGCCTGGCTATGCAGAGCTATTGTATGACAACTAATTGGTCTGTATGTCCCCTTCAATAAGGTAAGGCTGCCACAGACACAAGGCTCGTGGAGCCCATAGGAGATGCCTGGCAGGGGGGAGCTGTGACACGAGGGGGATTCAGCACAGCCCCTCTGTGCTGTGTTCACCTCTGCGGGCAGGGGCTGCACAGCCCCCGGGTGCGCACGCAGCTCCTCGGGAATGGGACTGGGGTGAGGGGAGGCAGGAGGGTGAACAGTTCAGAGAGATTATGAACCAAAAGACAAATAAACACCACCCCCAACCCCATGCTCTGGGGATGGTGAAGGTTTAGCTGTGCGTGTTGCGATGCCAGAAGAGGGAAAGTGGGACTTAGGGTTCCGAGCAGGGGTGGGCTGGGCTGGGCTGGGCTGGAAGCAGCCCAGTAGCCACAGCCTGGCAGCAGAGGCATGGAGGCAAGGAGTCAGTGAGGAGCCTGCTGAGCTGCAGGAGTGGAGGAGAGGGGTGTGTGGCCGGCCAAACACAGCCCAAGGGCTTTGCTGTCACTCCCCCAGACAGAACTGCCATGGCTCTGAGGGTGAGCAGCAAGCAGCCTCTGCTCACGTGGGGAGAGTGCTGAAAACTTATTTGCCCCCTCAGTGGGGGGAAGCATCGCCTCCAGGTGTGATGATGGGGCAGCAGCAAGGAGGATGCCACTGGTCTGATGGCACTGGACGTGTCCCCCAGAGCCAGTCCCGGGGCTGATCTCAGTCCCTGGGCCAAGGAACATATGTAAGAGTGTTAGGCCTGAGGGCTGCAAAGGGGGATCCCAGAAATGAACCTGTTCAAATAAGGCCTGTTCAGCTCTTAACCTGAATAGGATTCCATGTTAGAAAAGAGAGTCTTTTCAAAGAGAAGACTCTGTGGCTGTCCTGGCCCCAGAGAGGACAGCCCTTCTCTCCCAGCAGGACTGTGTCCTGTGAGGGATTCAGCCTTCCCCCAGGAGATGCTGATGAGAGAACAAGGACAAACATTTCAGCTGCAGGAGGGTTTCCTGATGGGGCACTGGGGCCAGGTTTTGGCTCACAGGTTTAATAATTGACACCAGGGGTAATTTTGGTTTCCTCGAGGCTTCATTCCCCTGTGAGCCTCCCTACCCACCCTCCAGCACCCTGTGGACTTGGGCCAAAGCTGGACTTTGGCCCAGCACTAGAAGTGGCCCCAGGGCAAAGAACAGGGCTTGCCAGCAGAGTTCACCTATGCACAGGGCTGATACAATGTCCCCATGTCCTTTTGCTGCAACATGATGAGAAGATGAATCTAGTACAGCTTTCAGCCCTTCAGTGCCACCATTTCTTTTTCCTTAGACAAGAAACAAAGAGATCTGCTGCCACTAACACAGGGGTGGACTGATGCTTTGCCCATCATGATGCTTGAAAGCAGCCACTGCTTTCTCCCACATTTGAGTCTATGCTGCCATGGATGTCCTTCATCAGTTGTGATAAATCTGCAATTAATAAATATCAGGCAGATGAATGAAGATGTTATTGATCGGGTGAAAAAGATTAGGCTCCCTCATCAAGAACAGTGGGGAGAGGAAGGCTGAAGGGAGAAAGGGGAGGAAGAGGGTATGCTGAGAGCACAGGAAAAGGGAGAGCAGGAAAGGACAGAGAGAGGGGACAGGCAGTGTGAAAAGAAGGAAGAGGGAGGAAGGGGCAGATGGAGAGGATGAGACCCAGGCACAAAGGAACGGATACCAAGGAGGACAAAGAGCGGTGTGGGGTAGATGGAGGGAACGGCATGAATGTGTTTGCAGAAGAATACACACTAATTCTTGGAATATGCCAGCCCCTTAAATCATGGCCGCAGGAGGGGACCCATCCAAGGCTGGGGAGCCCCACGGACTCTGGGTGACAGGCCCAGGGTCTTTCCTCAATAAGAGACTGAGCAGAGACGGGAAGGCTTGAATCGCTGCGCCTCCTCTGAGGGCTAACATTTCTCTCCCTCTTTCTTTTCTTTCTTGTCTTAAACTTGAGAAAATCAAAAAAGAAAGCAAGTAAAACAAAAGCTCCTTTGCCTTAATTAAATTACTCAGCCGCCCTCTGGGGTTGACACTGGGGATACATGAGGCTTTTGTGTAATATCTGGAGGAATTCTCCCGCCGCCTCCTGCCTCCCCCTGCCCTGTCCTGGGGACAGGCGGGAGGATTTCAAAGGGGAAGGGAAAGGAAGGGGGAGGGGGGTAAGCTAATAGGGATGGGAATTATTCTGTGATGGCTGGAGGGATAAGAGAAAAAAGGGAAGGAAAGTCGCTGCTGAAATTGAAAGCCGATTCCCTGCGCTGGCTCGAGGCAGTGCTCTGACCTGAGGTAACTGCCCTTTTGCCAGAGACACAGGCAAAGTTCAGGGCACAGGGAAAGCTGCATAAATATGAAGTCTTTATCAGGGGGATGATCCGCTGCCTCAGGACGTTCCTGCCCGCTTTGGACGCAGCGTGACGAGGCAAGGCCAGCTCTCCATGGCCACCAGCACCGGGCAGGGCCTGGCCCCATCGCTGTGCAGCTATTCAGGAGCAGCTGTGGGGCTGTGCCTGAGCAGGGATGCTGCTGGCAGCCAAGCCAGGCCATCCTGCAAGCTCCCAAGAGCATCCCTACTGACCCAGGCAGCAACATCATCATTCCACATCTGCTGCAGCAAGCACCCTGAGTCCCACCAGAACGTCAGCAGTGGGAAAACCAGCTCCCATGAGCAGCAGGATTCATTCAGAGAGGTCACTGATGTTTTTTATCAGTATGTCCCCCAACCCTATGCAGAGCATGTCCTGGAGATGCTGCAGCAAATGCATTCTCTGCCAGAAGGATTGCTTTTACACTGCTGCCATTGGTGGACTTGTTTGAGAGCTGTAGTTCTCTTAGCCAGAATCTCCCATTGGCAAGACCCTACATCTTCCCCTCTGAAGCCTGGGTGAAGGGAGCTTTGTTTTGTACCTTCATTTTGGCCTGAAAAAAGAAGCCCATATCTGTGCTTGAAAGAGAAAGGCACCCTTCACATTAGGAGTAGTCTGCAGTCGATGGTATTTGAGTCCATGAGGGACTTGCTGGATCCTTTCCATCTCCCACATACCCCCAGCATTGCCCAGCTCCCAGAGTCCTAACATCATATTTGATCAGTGGATTTTGGGAGGTAACTGTGCTGTCTGGAACTGGGGCAGTAACCCATAAACAAGCGATGCAAACAGAAGGAGCGGGGACTGCATACCAGCACCAGTTCCCTTTTACTTACTGTTGGGAAGGAATATTTCTGGGAACAAAGAACATCTGGGCTGTAGGCTGAACTGGGCTTTATATGATGAAGCTTGTAATACTGTCCCATCTGGAGAGCAGCTCCAGTGAGCTCTGTGGGGAGATAAGAGACAGAGTCAACCATAAATCCACTCCTTTAAGCATGACAAGTGTGTGCCTCATATTCCAAAGAGAGGAGGGGGAAAAGTAAGTGGAAACATTTTTCTCTGTGCTGAACACACGCAGAGCTCAAAAAAGGCTCGTCCCTCCATAGTGTGATGGGAGGTTGGTAAGCATGGAGCACCCCCAGGGTGCCAACAAGAACAGTCAAAGGCTTTTTCTGCAGTGACAGCTTCATTCCCGAGTGACAGTCAGGCCTGGCGGGGATGCGCAGGAGCTGGAGGATGCTGCCACACACGCAAAGCCCCTGTGCAGCTGGAGCTGGAGGCAACTACCACCAGGGCAAGAGAAGGAACCAAAACTTTGGGGCTTCCACCTTGGTGGGGAAATTGGCCTCCCACTTATCAGAGCTTCTCTGCTGTTTATTGCTAACCGTGATTTATGGCATTAATAAAAAAAGCCTTGCAGATGTGGAAGGCCCAGGTGAGAAATCAGAGAGTGGGGGAATAGTATCATTGTTAGGGGAAAAAAATAAAAAAGTGTATTATTTCCCCAAGTGAACTATCAGGGTTCAAATGAGCTCTTGCAGTTTGTACCCAATGGACTGGCAGCACATTTCAAACACACACCTTACAGATGGCACGTGATGCTCCCTGCAGTGGTCTGCCTCCCCTGCAGCAGTGTGGCCCCACAATCAGCCCACCCAGGTAACCCATGTCTGGTGAGCACCTGTGGCAGCCAGCTTGGAGGAAGGTATAAATACACCCTCGTGTTTATCTAGGATTTCCCACTTACAGCCTTGGGCTTTCAAACAGCCACCCACTTGAGAGAGACAAGCAGGCAGCATCCTTGCTTCTGTCCTCTAAATTTCTCCTGCTGTTCCTTTTTCTCTCCCTTGCTTCCTATGATCTTCCAGATTGGGTTGATTGATTACCATATTTGACTCTCTCTGTGAGTTTTTTTGGTGTGTTTAAAGAAGTAGATGATTTTAATCCACATCCAGATCTTTTGCGGATAGTCTGCCACTGTTCATAAAGAAAAACCATTTGCAGGGCTCCATTACAGCACATTGCATGGCACAGTGCCTAGTGCAGAGTTAAACTGCCCTGGTCCCTGCTCCAAGAAGCTTCCAATCAGAAAGCACTGGAGATGAGACTGACTGGCATGGTGGAGGCCAAAACATGGAGAGAAGTGAAGCAGGAGGAGGAATGCTGGGTCTGGGATGGGCACTGATGCACTGCTCTTTCTACCATCTCTGTCAGGAAGGATCAGCACCTTCTCATGCAGGGGCTGGTTGTGCCACACGGGCAGCAAGATGAGTTGCCAGTATTTGAATAAAAAAATATCACAAGGAAGGGGCTTCAAGGGAGGACTGTCCTTGAGAAGTTAGTCAGAGGTGGGATCTGGGGCAGAGACATGAATGATGTCATGAGGATTGTATCATGATGACACCTTTTGTGCCTTTGTGCACATTGTGCCATTTATTAAAGTCATCTAGCTACACCTGGACCCAAAGGAATGGAAAACTCTCAGCTTGCATATCTCTCTGAAGTGAAAGCCTTCATTTATTTATGTCCCAGAACGTGCTGTCTAGATCTTGCACCCCAGGCTGACAATAACTCAAACACCATTTATCTTGGCTTTTAGCTGCTAAAAAACAGGATTTAGCATAAAATGACATTTGTGCTGGCCCATGACAGAGATGTTATTTTATTCACTACTCCCTAAGCTATATTTCCTATAGGAAAAGGTGGGGGGGAAAGGATAAGTAAGGGGAAAATTGGGAAACATACTTCTTCCCTATAGAATGCTGTCCTCATGTGATCCATACCCCACATTAGTTCTTCCTTCTGCCACCTCTCCCCAGTCCATGGCAAAAACATCAAAGATGTTTCTAGGAGCTGGCTTGTGTGTGTGTGTGTCTGTGTCAAAGGGAGAGAGGGGGACCATTTCAGACACAGGTTATTTATTAGAGGTTTAATATTGTTCCATATAGAAATTAAATGAAACAGCATTCAGACGTGCCATTAAAATTTACTGCTTCTTGCTATTTAAAACCCACATAATCATTTCAAGTAACACTGATTAGGGTCTTGCAAGAAGTGAAAAAAACCCAACCAAGTCAACTCAAGCATCACCACAATGTCTCCACCTAATAGCTGCTTTATTAACACAAGTCTGGAAGCAGGACTGCCTTGTGTTAAATTTATTTATTTTCCATTTGCACATCATTTTTCTGTTGGATTTCTTTTCTCAACCATTTCCATGATGACCACTTCCTTCTTGACAGACTGCCTGACTGTATGGTATTTAACGTTTCACTGATATAAACATGTTCATTTCCCCAAAACTGTGAGGTTCTTTTTCTTTATAAATCTGACTTTTGTATTTTGCTCTTAACTTGCTCTTTCTGGAGTGAATGTGCCTGAATGCACACATGTTCAAATGCATGCACATGAAACACATGGTCTGCCACCCTCTTCCCCTTCTATTTCTTTTATTTACACACATATATATACCTCCTCCCAGACCTTTATTTTATATGCATTCCTAGACATATGTTCATATATCCAAGTGCATGTGAAAAACTTGTAGTTCTCAAACCAAGCTGGACTCTTTTCATTGTCCATGTCTTGAAACCCAGGAAAATTCTTTAAAACTACTTAAGGTTTAGATTTTGGGGCTGTTTTATTTGTGGTTTTGCAGACAAATTAATAAGAAGGCAGGAAAGCTATATTGGGCTATGTGGTAAATGTGTATTTGCTTCAATTATTGATCCTGGTGTTCAAATTACAACAGATTACTCTAGATCACCATTCAGTCTCCTTAGCTTGAGTCCTCTGGTAGTGCCAAGTGAGAAGGCCATGTTTGTGTGATGGGTTTAGCCCAGAAACTCAGGAAAAGGTAGGGGTGGGGGTGACTTTGAAAAACATGCTGGAGTTCATTCACATAATTATTATGTCGTATGTGGGTCCTTACGAAGATCATCGTATGGTGATCTGGAGATTGCGAGTTTGATAAGGCAGATACATATAGGCTGCATCTTACAATATCTGGTTTACTGGCATTGCACCAGTCAGGAAAGTGTTGTAATGTACTCCTGCCAGATAAACACTAGGATTTTTTTCATATACATTCTGTCAGTATTAAGGCAAACACTCCTGCATTCACTGCCATCACATGCAACTGGAAGACAAAAAAAAAGAGACTGCCCAGAAGTGTAAGCCATAAAAAAAGCAGCCTGGAGGAGGCTTTGAAGCATTAGCCAGTACAGCTTCTTATGCCAGGGGAAGGCAGGCTATTTCTTTCTCATTCTTGACAAATAGTTGTCCGACTGTTTCCATAGAAGTTGCAGCAGAAGAAATTCTGCAGCTTCCTTCAGTTTGTGGCTATGCTTTGCTACCCTCACTTCTGGAAAGCTTTAATACCAACATCTGTCTCGAAATCATCACCACAGTCCTGCTTATTTTGGTATTTATGTTCTTGTTGGACAGAAGAATTAGGAAGAGCATTTGGAGACAGGCAGGAACTGAGAAATCAAGAGAGTTTCATCCTGGCTGAAGGGCAAGAGAGGAGGTAGTCCTGTGGAGGACTGCCCAGAGCAACCTTTTCCTGCAGTGGGGGTAGGTGAAGTGTTGACAAGGTCAACAGTCCCCCCCAAAATTAACTTTAAAAATCATCACTGGAAGGAAGATAGCCTTTAGGATGGATTATTAACATGGTCTTCTAGTTTGCATGGATAAATAAAGCTTCAAGAATGTTAGATACAAAAAGGTAATAAGTAAGTGTTTTCCAGATGACTCCTGTTCCTCTACAGCTGGTATACGTTGCTTGAGAGCTAGAAAAAGCAATGAAAAAGCGATGAAAAAGCTAGAAAAAGACCAGTCAGCATTTCATTGCTTTCACTTGGGTTTTTTGGTGGGTTTTTTGGAGTTTCTTTTTGTAACTTGGTTTCCAAGTTTTTCCAACAAATTACACCCTCACTTTGCCAGAAGTTGTCTTTTGTATACCAAAGCTCAGTTGTTACTTAACTGAACTGAAGTGTGCATAGTAAGAACAGCTTCTGCTTCCTCAGCCGTGGTCAGACAAGCAGTAGATGCTGTCAGAAGCAGCTCTGGCTGCCTGAAGCCTCAGGAGGTTTTGGAGTCATAGTATGTTGGGAAGCATTTTTTTGCAGAATGCACAGGGGAGTCTGATGGCTGGTTTATCCTGCCAGGTGTAAAACCTGAGGCCCTTTCAACAAGAGTGTCTGTGAGACAGCCCACAGGCTGATGCACTCCACACCTTGCACAAGGTAGGTGACCCATGACTGCCCTTTGAATTAGTGAATCCAATAGTGAAGAAGCTCAGTCGAACTCACCTACTCTGCTGTTCTCCCTTGAGTTTCTCTCTAGCCTGGTCTTTGCATTTCCTCAAACATGGATTGTATTGACTCACTCCTGACCTAAGTAGAAACATGTGCTTTATCCAGCATATTGATCTGGTTTACAGAAAAATAATCTTATACAAAATATGGAAGCTTTAAATGCTGGTGTCCTCTGCACTTCCCCACTGGAGTGAGTGACCTCCCACCTTGGTTTCCCTAGTGACTAACAAAACACACAATGCAGGATTGGGACTGGGCAGCTGCTCAGGACTGACTGATGCTAGTCCATGGTGTGTTATTCATCTCAACCTCCTTTCATTTGTCTGCACTCAGTACAGCAAAATAACAACACTACAGCTTATATCATGATATTTACCTCATGATGCCTCAGCACCACAGCTGGGACTATACCAGTTAATTTGGTGATTAGTTTGTCCTGCTAAATGTCACCATCATGCAACGATGCTGCATTATAACTGCTCATTTTTTAGCATATGGCCTCCTCTGTAGCCTCCATATCTTCTTGAACAGAAGTCAGGTGAAGCTGCATGGAGGATGGGATGGATGGCAGCACTCATGGAAGATTATCTGCTGGGCCAACAGTGTGCCAACACCTTCACAAGGCTTTCCTTATGGAGAATTCCAACCACCACATCTCTATAATAGCATATCCAAAAATACTTTGGTAACATCTTTGCCTGTCAGGAAAAAAATTGCCCTTCCTCTCACCAACTCTTCCTCAGAGTTCATTTTTTTTAATGAAATAGAATTTTCAAACATACATGTTTCTAAATGCATATTCAATACATTTCTCTCACACCTCTTTTTTTTCTCTGAAGCTTGACACATGGGAATGGTGCATTTATCCATGGATTAAACTTAGTTACCTTGGCTAGCAATTGGACCTTGAGTGCCAAGATAACCAAGTCAAAGAGAGAAAAGCATGAATATTTAAAAAAACAGTGTTTGACTGACAAAGGCAATTTTGAAGAGATGTGAAGGGTAGGGGGAAGTGAGGAGGAGAGCCCTGGTATACAGTGAAAAAGTCTGTTACGTAATTTAAACATTGTAACTGCTGGTTTTGCTTCATCACCCACTGTTTTGCCCATATGGAATAGCCTAAGGACGGTATTTAATACTTTGAGTCGCTGGGGAGCTCTGGGCCTAATGCTGATGGAGCAGACTTCTGTCTGCTGCTGGGAGTCCCCACTGCCACCCGGCATGCAAGACATGGGAGCTGGTGCCATGGCAGGTGCCTTTGCCCCGTGAGCCAAAGGAAGGGCAGCACCAGCTCTTCTTTCTGTACCTTCCTCAGTCTTCTTTATCTAACAGCTGCCTTCCTGAGGAGGAGCTCAGGGGGCATTTTCTGAAGAAACTCATGCACACTCATACACCACTTAGAAAGCTCCAGCTCTGTCAGAACAATTTCAGTTCCAGGAAAGGGCTAATTTCGAAGCCTCCTCTGGTCTGAAGACCAGAACTCTGAGGAAAAACAGTGGACATCCTATCCTCTTTTGGCATCTCCAGCAGGAGAATGTAGGGGCTCTCCCACAGTTCACTGACAAAAAACCAAAGTGAAAATCCAAGATAAATATTTTGGTTGACCAGATCTCTGTTTTTTCTGTGGATTGTAGGCATGCAGAGATATCAGAGAGCTTCCTCATTTCAGGACTGAAGGGCAGAGCCTGTCCATGGATGGTGCTCAGACATCCGTCCCCAGAGGCCCAGGAAACTTTGACAGAAGCAATCCTTTTCTCTGGAGCATTCCTGGCACTGACTTTTCAAGAACATCTACAGAACTATTGTTTCACCAGCATGCAAAGCCAAAGCTATTGCCAGCCCAGAGGGCCTTGTATTATTTTACCTTCAGGAATGCTTTAGCCTTTGCTGTGAGCTCTTCATCAGTTTCCCTTTGACTTCCTGCACATATATACAAGGGCCCACTGCAGAATCACAGGTCAAGAAAAGAGGAGTGATAGTACCTTGAAGCAGTAGAAGCCAGCCTGTTGTTTTGTTCAGAGGGTTGAAATAGGACTCAAGTGATGCTTTTGTTTTTCCTGAGTTTTATTGTACAGGCAGGGTGTTCATGATTGGAATACAGTGCAGGTACTTGGCTCTGAGTGTGTATTGTGTGCATACACATATTCTTCCTGAGAGACTTCTCAGTCAGGGGCAGGCAGTGAATGGGAGCTGGATTAACTGTTTTCAGTCTCTAAATTGCCACAGCCCCAAAGGAATTTAGGAGTCTATTAAGAAATCTAGCAGTACTGGAAAACCAGCAGCTCTCATGCAGCAGTTTCCAAGCACTTACAAGACAACAGAGTAGCCAGGCATGGCCAGCCCAAAGCTCTGTCAGCCCAGCATCCTGTCAATGTATAGATGCATTGCAAGGACAAGGAAACCTACAGTAATGGTTATAAATATTGATGATATGGTGAAGGACTGACATTTTGTAAGCACCTGAAGAAATGTCTATCTCAATCCCACTAACCTGGTCAGCTAAATCAGCATCATGTGGAATCCCTAATTCTCTCCTGCAAGGGAGTCAAGAACTGTCCCCCTGACTATATTATTTGTGTAGTATGAAGACACAACAACATTGAGGCAAAATAGTTCAGGGAAAGCTAAAGACCAGGATATGTTCCTGTGAGCACAAGCAATTATTACAGTACGTTTTAAGAAGCTAAGAAGATTTGCTTACTAAAGGTGTTGTAGACTTGATGCAGTGAGTTTAAGAAAAATACTGATTTGTCTTAATGGTTTTTCACACCCTATACATTTCCATCATACCTTTCCATTTACTGAAAAAATGATCTTTTCTTTTCTTTCTCTCAATAGGACTGTGGAAATTCCTCAGTAATGTTCAGATAGGATCAAGGCATTTGCAGCTTCACCAATATCAAATCCTGACATCTGTCTTTCACAAGTGTATCAGGCAGCAACATGAAACTTTAAAATGTTGTCATAACACAACATAAAGAAGTTTGCAAAGTAGCCATTCTGTGAGCTCTGATAACCCTTAGTGGTGCAGAAAGACCTCCAGACATTCCAGGACTGCAATCTTTTGTACACTAAGATGACAATTGTCATTGAGCTTGGTAGTAAACTTGGCTGAATAACTCAGACCTCATTTCAACCCACAGATCTTGGATCTCCAAATGACCGCTTGCCAGATTTACATATGTTTCCTCTATGGGGAATGTGGAGTCCTTTTCAAACCCTTTGAGCTTAGTTTTTCTTCTCTTCTTGGCTTTGCTGCCAGATGATAAAGATTTAATTCTTTTATTACCATTACAATCCATCTGGTTTTGAGCACAGAAGCAAGCTGAGCTTTCAGAGCAGCTTCTGTTCCAAAGAGAAAATCAAGTGTTTTCACCTATCCTAGTCTGCTTCTCTCTTGGGCACAAAACACACTTAGCAGTGGGGGTTACCCTTGCTCTCCCCATGCCCCATACCTCACCTGTACTGCAGCATGGACTTGAAAATAGAGAAGGATGGCTCTTTTTCCCTTCATTCTTCAGCCCAGGGGACTCTAACATGGAAAGTTTCCATTTTATCTTCAGTCTGAGTTTATGCTTGGTTTTGTTTAGAGTGGTATGGGGATAAAGAGCATTCCCATGTACCAGTGTTCAGCTGCCACAAAGGAAACAGTGCTGCCATTCATTCTGGTGGCCTCAGCTTCTTGCTAACCTCCTCTGCAATCTAGTGACAACACATTGACTTGGAAGCAAAACCTGTGCTTTCTACAGATATGGTGGACTTTTTTTCATGAAAACAAGGTTATTAGCTGCCCTGATGCATACTGCTCCTGCCGAAATTTCTTCTGCAGTGCAGGCAAAGCATACGGTATTATTTACTCCCCTTGTGCATTGTTAGAAAAAATATTACATCCCAAAGCTGGCTTCTTTCCACTGATGTCTGAAATAGCCAAAGCATTTCCCTTGCTCTCTGTTTCTAAGAGCTCTGTGATCTCTGGGTGAAAGCTACTAGATATATGTGACTTAATTAATCTTACCAAACCAAGTTCTTCAGTCATCAAAAAGTTCTCACTCATAAGCTGAGCACCCCTCTGTGGAATATCAAACTTCCTTCACTTTCTAGTACAGCTCCAGGGGTAGTATTCCTCTAGAATAAGAGCACACAATATTTTAAGTGATTTTCCTCTAATATTTGCAATGCCGAATATTAGAGGCCTCTGTAACCAATGACAGGACTACCAGAGGCTTCTGTGAGCTTTTTCCATAGTAATCAGGCATACCAGAGATCTAGAAATTCTGATATTAATATTAGCAAAGTGTATGGGAAAAACCATAGTGAGATATTTCTGATGAGAGATCAATACTTCACAAATACAAGCCAAGCAGTGTGTGTTTTTGCCTTTCAGTTCATAAGCCCATTTCATCCATAGCTGTAGAACTTTCTGCAAGCAGAATTGATACTGAGGGTCAAAGGTCAGAACTAAAAATCTCGACACTTCTCTGACCAGGCTGTGAAAGCAATAGAGTCCAAACATGAGAAAAACGTTCTCAGCTCATAGCTTACCTGCTCCAGGGGTTTGCTAGGAGTTGGATTGAGGGGATAAAAGAGAGTGGAAGAGACCCAGGACTGGGGCTCAGAGCTGGAAACAGAAACAACAGTGAAAAGGTCAATGTTCAGATGATGGTATCACATCCTCCTTTCATCCCTGCGGTTCACACGAAGGCCGGGATCCTTGCTTTGCTTTACTTTGGGGAAAACTCTTGCTTTATTTGTTCATGTTGAACTGCTATCAGAGCTCAATGTCTCAGTGTTGTGTTTTAATAACATCAGTTTCCCTGGACCAGATACATATGAAGTCGGTTAGACGATTCTATAAACAATGGATCCAAGTCACGCAACGCAACATTTCTGATTGCAAGATAACCTTTCCAAGGGCGAAGTTAGTGAGGTGAGGGGTTGGATTCCTCAGCCAGGCACGAAGGGAGACCTTCAGTGTTCAGAGTTGCTCCAGTGGGACAAGGTTGGTCTCCTCTTCTTTCAGGGGAACAGCTCCCTGGTTTGTTTTTCTACTCCCCAGCCAGCACACTAGGTGACTTTTCTGAATTCTGGCTGCCCAGAGCATACTTTGTTGACAGTTCATTTAAGGAGATCTGCACAGAATATTTTCTTTGAAATCGGTTGAGAAGAGGAGTTACACTGAAGTTTTAGTGAGTGCTTCATTTTTATTTTGGAGTTTAAAAAAAAAGCAACAATTGTGGGAAGATGTTTCCAAACCAAGAAATGGGAAGGTTCATTGAACATAGTATGGGAAAGGTCAGAAAGGAAGAGAGGATGGAATCAGCCAGATGGAGATTTTGGAAAAGCTTCTTTCAAGTTCTAGCATTTATAGTTATTTGTTGATGAAAATATTAGTTTCTAACATCTATTTTAATCCAATATGAAATGTATGTGAAGTTTGATTTTTTTTCCCTTTCTTTAGTACCTAACACAAGGGAAAACCTCAAATCGTCAGCCTGTAGCTTTTGCCTTCACCAGCTGACGAGTGTGGTTACCACCACGTGTGGAGGAGTCTGGCCTTCACATTTATAAAAAGCACCAGTTTGGCACCTACAAATACTCTAACTGTATGTCCTGGCATAAGACCCATTCCTGCTCTTTTCTTAGGACAATTCTGCTCTGGAGGTTTTTGTGTTCTTTTTACTTGTAATCACAGACAAGCTGAGTACAGAGACGAGCAGGCTTAATTCTTTTTTCTCCTGTAGCAAAGTTTGTGTGCAAAGTACATATCATGATCATGAAATACTGATGTGTTTTTTGCTCATGATTCAAGTCCTCATCTGATGGTGTTAACTTCAGATACATTTGTTGAGTGAAAATCACAGTGAAAACAACCCTTCACTGCAGCGGAGTGGTTCTCAAAGTGAACATGGACTTTCTTCTTTAGGTACCAGGAGCAGTCTTGATATTATGGCATAGGGCTTCATCCTTCCTGTGGGCTGATTGACTTTCTCTTCATGTGTTCAGGGGAGACTGGATAGGAGAATTTGATTCATTTCATAAAATAGGAGATTTAGGTCTTCAGCTTAATCCTGAAGTATAAATGTTCAGACCAGAGATTACAGTTGTAATCCATTTTTTATTGGCTATAATCCATAAGTAATTTAAGTAGATTTTTAACCCAATGTGCATCTCCATAACTCTCATCATTTGTAACTGGTGGTATCCAAGATTCATTCAGGGAGAAGCTTCATTCATCTAAAGGAATGGAGCATCAAGTGGAGGCTAGACAGCAAATTCAAGTTGTTAGGCTCTCCCAACATCCTCTAAAACAATCTCTCATTCACTTTCACAACAAGAAGATCCTGGAATAGACACCTGGAATGGTTTCTCAATTCAAGGGATGGTCTGGAGTAGGATTACAACCACGGGGTCTTCCAGACCCTGTCTAAGTTATCAACTCATGTTTGGCTGACAGATCTGGCCTGGAGCAACCAGCTGATTCTGCCAGGAGTGGTGACAATTGCAAAATTCCTTTGCAGATAAGGTGCCAATTGGCTGCTAGTGGCACATGGATGCAAGTGACTGCCTGCTGCATCTTATCATCTTCTAATTTATGTTGAAGAGAAACAGCTCATATTGCTCAATAGTCAGGATCTCATATAACTACTCAGGCTGCACTGGATTATCAAGCAGTTCCATACATAGAGAGTCAAAAGAGGACACAGTTCTAGCTGCACAGACTGCCCTTGTGAACTGGGCTGCTGTATCTTAGATCAGTGATTATCCTACTAAAGTCAATAACCAGCCCATCCCTCTGTTCATATAGCTGTCTGTCTGCTTTTGCATACAGAAAAGGAGCTAACATCTCACATATGTTTGTGGAAGATTTGTTTAATTAAGCAAAAATTAATTGACATAATGAGAGTTCATTTACAGTTTACAGTGGTTTATGCACATACATACAAAGCTGGGTTTTAGAAAAGGCTCTGGCTGAGTATCCAGGGTGTCTGGATTCAATTCTCAGCTTTGCCGTAGGCTTCCTGTTTAAACCTAGGCCAATCATGCAAAGACAGATCTGTAAAGTATCAAGGTATTTGATTCCTAAATGTCTATTGATGTCTTCTGTTATCAAGGTTATGGTCTTTCTGCCTCAATTTTTCCACCAGTAAAAGGGAGATGTCTTCACACACTGAGGCTGGAGAATTTGTTTCAAGCAAAGGATACTTCTGACTGTGCCTCAGTACAGCAGCAAGAGAAATTGGATCTTGATTTCAGTTATGATCTTTTGAGTACTACTGTGCTGTGAATAAAAATAACCCTTAATGCAGAGACAGTGACATCCATACTGACATTTAAACTAACACACTCTCTGTTTGTTTGTTACTTAATTTTGTGAGTGAACTGGTTTTTTCTTGGAATGCTTGTTGTATATTCCCCCCCAGCTATGATACTGTGATCCAACTGCAATGTTTAACAATGGGAAGATCCCTGACCTTTTGTCCTGACCTAGTACTAACTGACTGGATTATTTTAACAAGAGGAAAAGTAAGTTTTCCCACTTCCTTCTCAGTTTAAGCCTTGTGTAAGTGTCATGGTCTCTGGTGAACTCTTCCTTTTTCTGTCTCTCCCTTTTTCTCCTCCCAGTTTTTGCTGAGCCAAATAGTCTTTTCCACATGACATTATGCTCCATTGGTTTATAGTTTTTTTGTATAAACCAGAATCCAGCACTGCCAGTGAGCATTAATTATTGCCTCAATTATGACACACAATGTTTTTTTGGGTAAAATGAAAGCCACCATCATCAAGAATTCATGACCAGCCCTCTCAGCAAGGACCAGTAATCTATGGGTAGACATTTTGGAAAGATACTTCAATCCATAAGTCATTGTATTGATTAAAAGCAAAAGGGGGCTAGCTGTGTTAAAAACAAAACATTCTGTAGCTTTTCCAAGTTAATTATTCAACCACAGAAGCATTCTACCACCCAAGAACTGCACTCACTTTCTTCTTGAATTTTAAAAGAAATGTCTTTTCAGTCCATTTGCACTGGTCATCTCCTGGTCCAGAGTGGCCAAGATGAACTACAAAAGCTAAACACAAAATGCCTTACCCAAGAGGACCCTCATTGCCACCTGTTGTTTCCCTGCTTCTTTGCAAAGACATTTGGGGTGATCCACCATTCTCTGGTACTCAGCAGACCCACCTTGATGTGGGAATTCCCAGGTTACTTCCCCATATCAGGAAATGCCTCTATATTCTATTTTTTACTAATGTGCTGAAGCCCCTGACTAGGCTGACATGCTCAACCCTGTTTCTCCCCTGACCTCCTTAAGCCTCTAGGAAGAAGAAAAAAGCAGGTGCCACAGCAGGTTCAAGTTTTTCTTCGTGCTTCTTTTATCCCCAAAGGGTTTTAAAGAAGTGGTCGAGCTGTTCCTCAGCAGGGACCTGGCCTGCTGTTCAGTCCTGCAGGATTTCAAGCTCTTCTTGCCAGGCTGCCCTGGTGCTCATTCAAACACATGTCATCACATGCAATATGGACACAATACCCTCATTCCTACGGGCTCCAGGACCCAGCAGAAGAAAGCGCAGGCAGAAGATCAAACATGGACGGAACAGAAGACAGAGGAGCTGCTGTTGTCGTCTGTGTCTGGAACAGAAAAATGAACACAAGGGAAGAGACAGGGTAGGGGGATAATTACTTTCATCCCAATTTTATTCCCACAATTCCCAACCACTTTTGAAGCCAATTTTCCTTTAATAAAATATACTATTAATGACTCAAGTAGAAGCCTTTTGTGCAAGACAATACTCAGTGCTCCAGATGGAAATATTTTGTGTTCTGCACAATATACATGTATATATATTTATGTACATAAATTGAGCTGTGAGCATAGCCTGTATTACCCTATTTTTCAAATTGAGTGAGTTATTTCAAAATATGTTTAACATACTTCCTTTCTTTGAAACTAATTCTTTCATAGTTCTCCCTCTCTTCTAGTTCTCCTTATCCCTTAAAGAGAAACACAAACCAAATAGCAACTAGAACTATATCCCATCATTTCTGGAAGCCATTCATTTGCTATTTCTGTTCATCACAGCTTCAGAATGAAGAAATTTAAAGAGCTACTGATGCCTTTTGTTGGCATATATATCCAATATTGTCTTTCAAGCAGTTTAGACACATCCTTCTTCTCTTTCTTCTTTAACAGCCTGTCAAAGAAATAGGCCTAATTAGTTTATTGTGGGCTTGTGTGTGAAGAAGTTATTGAGGGAGCGCCAAGTCAAAAAGTCAAACACAAACTGATTAATTTTCACAATGCACCCCTCTGAGGTGGGGAAGTTCTGACAAATCCACTGGGTGTTCACAGTTATCCTGTGCTCTGCTCACGGAGGCTGGGAGCCATATGGAGAGCAGAGCACTGGCACCACATTTCCCACTTCCCAAAGCTCACACTCCGAGTGCTGAGGCTGATGCTGAACTTTCATGCCCACTGAGAACTCAGCCCATCAGACTTGTCACTTTAGAGACATCTCATGACAGCCCTTCCTTGAGGTCAGCTTTCTGGGCACAGCAGAATATGCCCAGCTTAGGAGTGTGACACAAGAATTTATTGGCTCACAAAATAGATAGTTGAGGTTTGATGATCCACAAGTGTAAAAATCAGTGTGCCCATCACCCTGATAGGGCACCCAGAGTTCTGTCTGACCAGGCAGGCACCAGTCAGGAGAGGCTGGGTTGGCCTCTGAAGCTCCTGGGAACCAACTCCCTTCCTTGCTCCGTTGTTATCTTCCCCTGACTTCACTGACAGCAACAGCACTTTCTCCACACAGGGACACTGCAAATTCTTACAAGCCTCCTCTGGGTTTAATTTTCTTTGCTGGTTTGTTCATTTGGGGTTTGTATTTTTGTGCTTTACAGTTTCCTACATTTCATTGTAGTACTTTCCTTATGAATCCTTGAGCGATGTATGAACCCATCTCAACAGTGCTTTCTCTGTCAGTAATTTTACCTTTCCTCTGTCTCTACAGACTTTCTCATAGCTCTTCCTCAGCAGCCTGAATCAAGGTTATGAAGCTGTGTCATATCAGAGCAGGGCTCTGCTCCTTGGTTTACAGAGGGGAGCTATAAGTTACTTGGGAAAGTCAAAAGGAAATGACTGGGTGGGCTGGTGTTAAAGTCTGGCAAGAGACTGGGCTAGATTGGTGGCTTTTTGCTCAATGAAACTTCCAGAAAAAAGTTCATGAGCCACAGTGGTTCCCATTTCCAACCAAATACAAATTAGACTGACCTTTAAGAGTTTGCTTAGTGTAATGCTGCCCAATGCATTTTCTTGCTTTCTCAGATGCCAGAGAATATCAGGAAGCAGGAAGGTTTATTTCCCCCAATGGTTTTGTGAAACGCCTTGTAATGCCTTTCGGATCAGCAGTTGTTCGCCTGATCCTAAGCTTAAAACATTGTCCTAAATGATTTCCAAAGGTCCCTTCCAGCACTATTTTATTTAACTCTGGAAACTCAGAGCCTCTTGAATTTCTATCACTATTCTATTGCCACCAGCTATGTGTCTTCAAGCTCTCAGGACTATCTTTTGTCCCCTATTATGCTGGCTAAATAGTTTCAATACAACAGAATATTTGTCCAGAAGGGAATTATTGTTCCTGACACAAAAGGTTATTTGAAGTCACAGCTGCCACAGGGATGAGTTTGATGGCACTGCAACCTTCAAAGACTTCAGTTTATTTCACTTGGAACTGTTTACAGGTTACAAGTTCCATGAACTTGTGCAGGTTGCAAGACTAGATCTCCACCCACTCAAAAAAAACCATTTCAAACCCTAATTGTATGAACTTTAAATTGTGGTTCAATAAAGCTACTCACCCCTCTGTTTTTATCTCTGCTTTAACAATTTTCTCCAATGAGGCTTTTTTCACAGTTGTGTGCTTAAAACAGCTTCAAAACAGACACTGAAGCAGTATTAAGAAGCGATCACAACACATCCAATTCTACCAACAGCTTCTCTGAGCCAAAGTCTCACCTTTCTTCGGTATAGAATATATAAATATATATTCAAACAAATGACTAGGAGGTGAGAGGAGAAGTTATTTCTATGTTCAAGGAACTGACAAGTGACAACTGACCTTGAGGTCACCTACCTTAAGCTGTGGACCTCAGCCCATGTTTCCATAGGGGGCCCATCAACATGCTGGTCTGGCATTAACCACAGGATCATTCAAGCCTCTGCACTGGTTTAGCTTTAAATGTCTATATGCTGGGTCAGATTTGCAAGAGTTGGTTTTTGTGGTAGGGCACAGTGCCGCAGCCATCAGCCTCATTTGGATTCAAACAACGTAATGAGACTCGAGGGGTTTATCTGAAATATGAAAACACCATAAATATTCATTTTGAGAAAATCCTGCTCAGACAGGGAGCACAGAGCAGACTGATTTGTGCCCTGCTAATACCATCCGGCTGTGAGTGGGCAGGGAGACCCCAACACTGCCTGTTGGCCAGAGCCATATCAGATCCATGTGCTGGCTACACCTCCTCCTGCTGTCAGCAGCCCCACAGTCCCCCAGGGAGCCGTGGGCTTCCACTGAGCAGCTCAGCAGGGACTTGCCATTCAGCTTACAGCAAGGAAAGCCAGTTCCCATGCCTTTCACGTATGCTGACTGCAATGTGTTGCACATGGGTGCGAGGCAGGCACGATAGAGATATACAACGTTGGCCTGATTTAGTGGAAATGAAAATAACTAGACATATGTTAAGCACATTAAAAGCAGTGGTGCATATTGTGCCCTGCTTACTGTTACTTCTCCCCTTTTTTTTTTTCCTGGTGGGGGGAAGATTCTTGCAGATCCTCCCTCCCTGCCTATACGTAGCTTTATCAGGGAGAATGGAAAATTTTAGAAAAATCATGTGAATCTACTCTATGGTCAAGATAATGTCCCTAATGATCAGAAGTCATGTCCTGAGTCAGAGGGGAGCATTTGGTGGAGGTTTCATTGAGTGCAGTGCTGGATCAGATCCCCCTTGTCTGTGCCCCAGCATCAGCAGCCCAGCGTCCCTCACCAGTCCCAGACATCTTCAGAGGAAAAGGACAGGCAGCAGCCACCTTAATCCAATTTCATCTAAGTATGTAATTAGGGCTGTACATCTGGGATCACTTTTTCTCCCCTTCAAAAGTTAAAAAGCTTTATGAACTAGAGGCAGGAAGAAGGGTTTGATCCAGCTTTGGGTGTTGAAAAATTCCTCTCATCTCAGCTCAGCAGTACAAGGCCCCAGAGGCTTGCACTCACCATTTGATGGCCCTGAGGGAAGCCAAAAACTTGTGCACTCATCCCAGGGCTGTCTCATTATAACCATTTCTTTGCTCTGTGTGCACAGGATTTCTGTTTCTCCCCAGTATAATCTTCTGGCCTTCTTTTGCCAAGGTGAGACAGCACAGCAGTGAGCAGCTGCTCACCTGAGCATCCCACCAGGCTCTGGGGCTTTGCCTTTCCCAGACATTATTGTTTGGAGATACATACTTTATGGGGGATGTTTCCATGCAATGCTTTGTACAAAAAGGGCGTCTCTTCCATCAACATGTGCCCCTGTTCATTCTCCACATATGACAAGGTCCAAAAGAGGCTGGATATTTTCAGAGATAGCAAAATTACTCAAAATACAATATCTAATGTGAATGTATTTCGGGCAGTTTGTCCAGCCCCTGCTTCATGAGAGGACTTTTTTTGCCTGGCATTCACAGCCAGCCTGTCTAGGGAAAGATATTGAATTCTGCACTTTGTTAAAATTCATACAGATAAACAGTTCCCTGAAGGTATGAAAATTTTGGAATGGAGGGAAGAGGCAAAGAGGAAGAACTGGGAAACATCATGCTGTGCATGTACTGTTGAAGAAATTCTCCAGGCAATGTAAATCACCCAAGAGGTTTACCACTTTCCTCCAATCCTTTCATAAGAGTACCTTTTGCCCCTTCCAGTGAGACAACACTCAGTCAACTTTTGTGTGGCCAGGTGTCAGCTGAGAGCCTGGAGACTGCTCAGGAATAACACATGCAGGTGAGGATATGTGGAAGTGGTAGACACTTATCAATGGACTTTAGGGCTGAGACACATGATTTACTACCAATAAGTAGGAGAGCAAAGAGAGAAGGCAGAGGCTGTTCCCTGTGGGCTCACAGGGGTCTCCTCCTTGGGAGCATGGAGGGCTGTGTGGGAGCTGAGGTGGAGCTGATCACCTGCGGGTGGTCCTGTAGGCTGACCATTTGCCCAACACCTCCACCACCACTGGCTTGTCCTCCAGTTACAGTGGGCTCCAAACAAGCTGGAAAGATCAGAACATGCTTGATTTTAAAAGATTACCAAGAAGAAAAACAACTGATTCTGACCCCCCTCTTAGGCCTTGCTTCATCAGATTGGCTGGATCAGTCTCAGCCTTTATGGAGGCAAAAAATACACTCCTCTAACTGCAGCTTTTGAGCCAAACCCTCAGCTGGTGTGACACTATTTTCAATGGAGCTGTGCTAATTTACAGCAGTCTTGTGTCTGACCTTCTTCTGGGGATCAATTCAATGTGAAGAGAATGAGGATTATAGGAGGGTAACCTCAGCCTTTCTTCTAATATAAATCACAGAGGAGCAAAGTTGGCAACTGATGCTGGTCAGAGAAAGCTGATGGAATTGCACTCTGTGAGAATATGCCCTTCCATCAAGATAAAACTGATACTGCTGTTGTTATGTGAAGAAGAAACCTGGGGGAAGGGAAGGAATTTCAACAATGCCAGTAAAAAACACAAGTTATTTTAATATTCTGGAACAGAGAAATCACCCTTTCCTTTTTGATACAAAGACTTGCTATCTTTTTCTTCTAAGTCATGCTATATTTAGTATAAGAAAACAGTTAAAAAATTAGAAATACAAAATCAATTGTGAATGTTTCAATGCATCGCAAATATATTTTTCTGTAGAATTTTGTGTCATAGAGATCTTAACCTGGGAAGGGTTGATCAGATTTGGAGCAGAACCAAACTCCCAAATTTTGAACTATTTCATGAAACAAGCATTTCATTCACTTCACTGAACAAGTCAGAAAACTTGGGTTTATTGTAGGAAAAAGGTGAATGCTTCCTTCTACTTCCTAACTGCTTTATAGCCTTCCCAAACACTAAAGATGTCTGTTTTCATTTGAGACTCAACAATCTCAGTCCCAGAAAAGTTACAAAGAAGCTTGTCTGAGCAACTTACGTTTACCCACTTAAAAAATAAATAAATTCAAATGCACTAAGCAAAGGATTACAAAGTCAGATTTGAAGATAGACCCTGAAGAAACTTATTTGTAGATGGGCTTAAAGTGAGGATAATAGTACTGACTCACCATTATGAACTGCTTTGAGGTCTAGGGATAAAAGGGTTTATGTTAGTACTAGGTATTATTACATTTTATTGTTAATTTCAAAAGCTAGAAAATTAATAACAAGCAGGAAAAAAAATCTTTCAGTGAAATTTAGGACTTAACCTGATAAGAGATCCCAAATGTCAACACTCTGGCATTAGGACTGCCCCTCCAGCCCTTTTTACCTTGCTGGCCCTTTTTAAACCCCTTCGGCGTGGAATGAGTCAAAAAACTGCAGGCACTTGGACTTGAAAATTCAGAGGGTTTTTCATAACCTCTGTCTTCTTCTGTAGGTGTTGTCATGTATGACTTTGTTGCTTGTCATGCTGTCAGAGAGAGCCCCTACACACACTCTCAAGCACACGTTTTTCCTCCCATACACACTCTATCTTAACAGGTAGCACATAGAGCACAAAAGGGGGAGAAACAAGAAAGTACTGGGAAATCAACATCTGGTTTGAATAATTCCCTTATTTAAATTTTTACTTAGAGAACTCCCATTGGTATCAAATAATTGAACTAGGTTATTTACAGCTGAAAATCCTGGTAGCACTCTTCCTCTCTGGTTTCATGTTGTGGATCGTCACACCTTGGCTCCTAAAGCCTCACTGGGGATTTGTATTGCAGGTACAACACAGCAAAAGGCAGATCCACATTCCTCCCTGCCTCCTCCTCCCTTTGGCAGACATTAAAATATGTTGCCTTGCTTTCTCCTGCTCCTCTCCTTTATTAGGAGATGTTGAACTTATAACAAATACACTTCACTTTGCAAAAAGCAGTGTAATTAGCCTTGCTTTTTTTGGCCTGCATGTGTGTGGTAAAATGTCTAGTAATAGTTGGCAAGGCTTCTGCAGGGAATGAGATTCCCATGGTTAGATCTAAAGCCCAAATACTTGGAACAAATTAACACCAGCCAAGAAAGTGAGGTTAATTACTGGAACACTTGGAAGAGGAGGTCTCCCTAGCCTAGAAAACTGCAATGCGCTATCTTCATGTACGGTATGTGGCCAACCAGGATCTCTCCCTCTCTTTCTTTCTCTTACTTGCTCTCTTTCCTTCTTTCCTTTTGTGTCCCGACTGCAGACAAATGTCAGAGCCACTGAGAGCAAAGATTTCATTTTTCTCTGACCCACTGCTCCATCAGGCCAGTGCCATCGATGGCCCTGGAAGCTACTCAAAGCTGAGAAACGCTGCCATCAGGGGCTGGCTCTCCCTCTGTCTATGTTTTCTCATTAGTGGTTTTGCGTTGTTGAAAGGCATCTTCATTGGAGGCCCAGTATTCCAGCAACATGCTGCTTTAATCTGGGGTGGGCACTGAGGCTTTCAAAAACACAGCCTACGACCCAACAGGAGAACAGTCATCTTCCCTAATATGCTCTTTGGAGAGCAAATCTGTAAATCCTGTAGGCCCCTAAACATCTGCCTTTGGTAACGTTTTAATGGGGAAAATTTGCCTAGTAACCACATTGCCGTTGACCTTTGATGTGTGAGGAATGTATACATGCACATGTCTGGGGGGAGCTGTGGATGGGAGAAAACCTGTGAAATCGAGGCTGCAAAACCATGGAGGTGGAAGCTACGTAGTCCAGTTCAGTTACCTGTGCACCTTTAGGAGGGCTCCCTCATGTGTTTGCTTTATTCATGACACAGCCTTCTGTGGCATGAGGACAAGGCTTTTTTCCATGGGATGGCTGCCTCACTCTGTGCTCAGGAGGGATACTGTTCATTACAGGAACAGCTATTCAAGATTTTGTTTTCTCTTCATTGTTCAGCTTGTGACCTCAAGCCTTACTGACTGCGCACTATTCAAATCCTCCTCTGAAAACAACATCATTTTGTTTTCTCATGGGCTTCTCTATAGCACTCATGACAATAGTATCAAAGTGTCTCGTAAAGATTAATTCGTCTATTTTTGCTACAGCCCCAGGAGGCAAGTTGGTATTTTCTTCATTCTCCAAATGTTGAACTGAAAGCATAAACCCTGTCTATACAATCATGGGTGCAGTTTACTAAGCAGCTAAACCCGTGGTGTCCTCTGAGGCCCCATGACTGTTTGAAACAGCGCCTGCATGGTCCGTCAGGCTACATCTGGTTTCAGCATGTGCACTGCCTGACCCCCTGGCCACGCTTGCAAACTTACAAAATTGAATCTAGTCTTGAAGGCAGCCTCAGGGCCTTTGACAGTATAGGCATAGCCATATGGTCAACAGTGTGTCTACAAGATCCGTGGTAAGCATTAATTCTAAATCCTGTCATTGAGATGCCTAGGTCTTGATTTTTCCTCTTGCAACCAGCATTGCAGATGTTCATAGCAGAGTTCCTGCCAACCTAGTCAGTCATTTCCCCAGAAAATGAGAACCTACATTTAGGAGCCCTCAGTGAACAGTTCACAGGAGGCAGCATGGCCCAGCCTCTGCAAGACCAAACCTTCTGGTCTCACAACTCCCTCAGGTACAGCTCATCCCATTGCTCATCCTGCTTCAGCTGTCTCTCTCTTGCTGTCACCTGCAGGAGTCCAGAGCTCCCCTCTTTGCTGGAGCACAGCAGGAGACCTGTGGGAAAGAGGCTTCAAGAATGTAACACATGATCTGATCAAAAGGGTGGGATTACCACCGTGCATAGACCTAATCCAAGTATTTCCTGACTTCTGAGTGATCAAATAGAAAACCACGGTAATGTTCCCTTAGGACAGGGATGCCTTATTTCCTATGTTTTAAAGTAAGCTAGGGGACAGCACAGGCATGTCAAAGTAGCCATACCATGGATGTCTACAGGGTTTGCCATCAAGATGGCAACTTTCTAGGGCATGTCGCTGTGCCAGGAACTAAGCTGGCAGGAGTAACAGATCCTCTCCACTTGGTTTTTCTAAGTATTATAACTTGGCCAAATGTGGGTAGTTTTTCACAGAGACAGACAAAGCCCATCCCCAACACAAAAGCCACCTCTTCTGCCAAGTGTCCGATTGCACTTCCAAAGCACAGGGGTTCTAGGGCTTTCCAAATAAAAGGTTGTAAAAAAAAAAAAGAAAAAAGCAACAAAGCAAACAATGTATTTTTCCAGGCTTCTTGTCAGAAACACTATGTCATTTTGGCTGAAATTTCCATAAATAATTCTGTTTGAGGCAAACACCCTGTACCTAAAATTTAGGACCAAACAGTCGAAGCTGTCAAAGTTATAAATAAGTGAAAGGCTCTATAACTAAAAATGTTAGTCAAACTTACTAATAAGCCATTTTGCAGCTACATGTGATGCATTATATGGGAATTTGTACATATTCAATATGGGCTGATACATCAGGCTGACTTTTAAAGTTGTTCCGAGAGCCCTGCCCTGAGAAACAGACCCATACTGAAGGCATGCTCTGTCATTTAGAAAAGAACATTGGAAAATGGACAGAGAGAGGAGACAAAATACACTGTAGTGACAAGAAATTAATCAGTGCAGTATATAGCCCAGAAGGGCTCTCTTCTTCTGCCAACCCAGTCTGGGGCTTTCCAGATTCTCAGACTAAGGAGTCAAGCAAAACATGGAAATACAGGGCTGAAAGCAAGGAATTCATGTAGCCCAGCCCTCATATCTAAACTAGGATTAAACCAACTTATTCTTGACCAAGTGACATCTAAATTTTTCTTCCAGCACTTCAGAAAGAGGATCCCAAGTACCCCCAGCATTTCCCAGTGCTGAACTGAAAGTGCTTAGAATAGCTTAATTCCATTTCAAACAGCCTATTCACTGCAAACTGAACACATTCTTTCTACCTCTGCCCAGTGTTAGCAGGGAGCATGAACGATCACTGTTCTTTCCAGAAGCAGCTTTACATACCGGAGAACTTTCATATTTCCCCCAGCATTCTCTCTTTTCTGAACATACATGAAATTCCTTTGCTCTTTCCCAGAAGTTGTGTTTTCTAACTCTTACTATTCTGGACTGTCTTCACTACATTTTTCCTGAAGTGCAATACCTAATACAAGAGAGAATGGGTGTAAAGCAAAAGTCAAATCTAAGCAGCCCATCTGCTTACAGCACCTCCATGTCTCTCAGCTAATGCTGGGTGAGCAAACTGCTTGACATGTGTAGGAAAACCCCAATTCAAGAGTAGTCAGGAGACTACTTTTACAGCTAAGGTAATACAACCCAGCATTTAGGATGGCCCAGAATAAGGTGAGACCTTAAGCCTATAAGCCTTACAAAGACTTGCCTGGTACTCTGGCCACAAAGTTCAACAGGGTAATTACCTTGCCTAAAATATTCATTTTGCCATATTGCAAAATCAGGTTGATGGGAGGTTTTTTGCTATGCAGCTGCATCATGTTGTTGGCTAATTATCTTGGATGTTTTTTAACCAGTTTTGTGCTGTCTTCAATCTGGTCATGCTTTTCTGTTCACATGGAAGGATATCTGAGAGCTTTCTTGATGCCAAGGTATAACATAGACATGGGTTTTATTTGAATCCACACAACCATTTACCATTTTCAAGAGAGAATTCTATTTTGTGTTTCTTTATCTGAAACACCTTGTACAAAATTAGGACCTAATATGTTTCTCAAGCCAATATATCATAGAGTAAGGGCTCCCAGTTATCAGAAATACATCCATAGGGGTATCTGGGTACCTGACATTCCTTCCACAGCTCACAAAGTACACCTGTGGTGCCAGAAACAGCCACCTAGTAATGTGATATAGTACTTTACATTCCAGCTTAGCCAGGCTACCTCTGCTCAGCAAAGCACATATTCCTCATTAAAAGCAAGCTTGCTTACTGTTCCAGAACCTTAAATCATTTCCCTACTAAGATGTCTGTATGTCCTCTTCGCTCTTTTGCCTACTTTAAAACCACTCTTACCTTGCTAACATTTGCAGAGCACATTAAGCAGCATCATATGCCCAGAGGATGCTTTGTGCCCTCTGTGATAATCCAGAATCTCCTAGCTGTGCAAACGTGCACATGGACATATGACCCTGCAGTCTCCTGTTAAAGAAAAAGAAACATCTCTGTGCCCTGTCAAGTTTAGTGAATCCATCACACAGCACAGGAGTTTTGAAAGTTCACAGAACAGCAAAATCACTGTGTTTATGCATGGAACAAAGGGAAAGGGAGGCAGGTACAACACTACAGTTATTGTGGCCATTTACCAGCTTCTTTTCATACCCCTGTAATGAGGTGCTGAGGAAGGTGTAGGTCACACAGCAGAAATCAGCATTCATATGTGTTCTTTGTATGATCATCTCCCTTGTGTTAAGGCTATGCTCCATAGAAAAAAGAAGAGTGATGCAAAAGTGCCCAGACTTGCAATTGCTACCCATGGAGGCAGCCATCCCAGGGCCTGGGCATGCTCAGAGGCTGCAGGTTTGGGCACATCCCAGCAAGAGGGAGAAATGTGCTTCCTTCCTAGCCTTTGAATGCTGTATCTGCAGCCATCACAGATGATCTGTAGCGCTTGGGTGTGCTCATGGAATGTCTTGCATTAGGGAAGGGTGAGAAAACCTCTGGCCAGTCTGCAAATGTGATCTCTTCTTGGGAAAATGAGGGCAGGAGTAGGAGCTGTAAGCTGGTACTATGGAGATAAGCTCACCAAGGCACACAGAGGAAATCACTGTAGGAATACAAAGCTCTCTGATACTATTGCTCCATACCACTTAGTGGAAGGTAGTGTGTACAATAAATACATATTGCAAAATAGGGCTTATTTCCTTAAAAAATCATTTCACTCCATTCTCCAAGGTGTTGCTCAAAGCAAATATAATTTTACTGCTGACAGTTTAGAGGAGCTGTTATTCCAGGGCTGCTGGGAGGCAGCTGTATTTGTCTCATTTCATCACTTGCATATGGAGAAAATTTTGTTATTAGACTCTCTCAAAGTTGAAATTTATTTCCCTGAACCCCGACTTCCAGCTGTGAGGAACAGAGACTTCCAGCACTGGTGGCATATGAGGACTAGGACATGTACCCTTAGCTCAAGCACATGAAGGTCCTGACAGCTGTTCTTGGATTGAATTTGTGTTTTCCTGCATAAAGGCACAAAAAATGTTTCTTGTGTGTGCTTGATGACTGACTTGTATTAGGGAAGGGTGAGAAACCCTCTGGCCATGGGTGTGAGCTCTGGTTGAGCTCCCTTTCTGTAAGATAGGAAATGCCCTGGCTCTGTTCAGAATCCACTGTTCACATGTTCTTTGCTTCATAAGATCTAGCAAACTCGAAAAAAGCATAACTCAGGCTTTTGTACACCTGTGAGCAGCCCTTCTTTAGATAATTTTCCTTAGAATTTCCACAACCCTTCTGAGAGCCTGCAAACATATTTTCTTAATAACTGCATTGCATCATGAGGAGCAGTATGCATTATTACCAATTTATTCTTCATCCAAGATGTCAGAATAGCTTTTCAAAGATGCTTTAGTTAGGCCCCATAATCTCTCCAACAGAGTAGTTGGTTCTGTTATCCTCTGAAGACAATGGACCCAAGGTACAGAAAAATGAAGTAACCTGCCCACAGCTGCACAATATATCAGTCACAAAGCTGCAGAGTCCAAGAAGCCTAGCTCCCAATCTTAAGTGTTAACCACTAAACTATGATCTGTACAATACCAAAAAGAGCAGGAGGGACCAAGAAGCAGCTATGTAACATGAGGAATTAATTCCACTGGAGGGATACAGGAGAGGCAGAGGAGCAAATCTTAGTCAGCACGGGCTCTGTGATGATTGCTGCCTTACTGCTCATGGGCAGCAGAATCTGTCTTCCATTCCCACATCTGCCCTGGATCTCATTGATCCTCTCTCTCTTTTTCATTTTTCCTGTCTCTCCTTGTCTTCCCACAACCTCCCCAGATGTTTGTCTTTTAATATCTTTAAAAAGAGAATCTTATCTTTCACCCAGTTCTTTTTCTCAAAACTCATTGGGAAGAGCTCTAAAATGTCTGTGGCTCTCCAGAGTCTTAAGGCAACACAGCTCATCTGGGAATGTCACAGCCTCTGGGAAGCCAACCTCTTAACCACTGTAGATTTAAATCCCAGCATAAACCCCTAGAGAATGTATCATGTAGTACCATATAATAAAACTGCACAGTATCTTGCCCCTCTCAGCTGTTTTGTACAGATAACTTTCATCAGAAATTAATTTCTCTTTAGATTCCTAGTCCAAAGAAATTTAGTCTCTGGCATCAGTTTTTCTCCTCTGCAGAAATCTCAGGAGGATTTCATCGTATATCTATAAGATTCTGGAAATTCATGTGGAGCTGTATGGCAAAGGGGAGCAACCAACATGATGTGGCACCAAGAGAAGGACACATTCTACAGGCTTTTCAAGAGACCTTTCCTAGTTACATTTCCAGGATGTGAAGCCAGAGTGCCACTAAGCAAGTAAAATTTGAATGCAAGAGAGGTGGCCAGTAAAAGTGGAAAGTGTGTTGCAAACTGTAAATCTCAATAAACTTCTGCAGCCCTGAATGAACTCTGAATTTCAGAATTAAAATCCTTTTCGAGGTAGACATTATTGGCAGGAAAAGTAAGCAAAAGTCTCAGAATGGGTTTCTAGTCCGTATTTTGAGTGAAAAATACTCTGTGGGGTCTACCAACCTGGTTTTCTGCCAACAGAATTCTGATACAAAACATTAACTTATGCAAATAGGAATTTTCAAAGTAATAGGAAAAAAAAGTCTCCCTTTACAAGGAGCAAGCATATTTTTTCAGAAAATTTCACAACCTATTGTCATACAAATAATACTAATAATAGTAAGCTATGCCATAACAGAGAACAGCGTATAGAACTCACAAACAACGTTTCTTCTGAAAAACAGGACTGTCAACAGCATACAGAATGGTAAGAGAGTTTGACAAAAAGCCTTACTACTGTATTTATTTCCCTTATTGGTCCTACAATGGTGAGTTTTGCACCCCTTGAAGCACTGGTGATCCCATGGAGTCAGCATTTCTGGTTTGGTGCTTCCAGGAGCAAAACAATGCAGTGAGCCAGCAATTACAGAGTTAACTGACAGTGGTACCTCTGGTGACTCCAGGATGCTTAGGGGACTGAGTTCCAGGACTGGATAGTTTTGATGGTGCTCTTTCTAATGGAGCTGCTGCAGTGATGCCATTTATCAATGGTTTTTATTTCTCAGGAGAGGAGGTATAAACTGTATATGGCTACTAACTGCCCATACACTTCCATACAGATTCAGGTGGTCAGAGACCCTACTGCCTGCTGAGTTAAGTGGAGTTTTCAGCAATAGGAAAGCGAAGTGTAGCCACCTGGTATTCATCAATCCTCTTACTGTTTCATGAGTGTCCATTAGAAACCTATATGCATGATCCCTGCATTTTGATTGTTAGAAAAATTAGCTGTGAACCATCAGGAAATGACCTGTTTCCCCAGCACAGTCACTCAGGCCCATTATAGGCCCTGTTCTAAGTCCTCTTCTTATTGAACAAAATTTACGAGAGGTTCGCCATAATCTCTTCAAAATTAGATTTCTGTTCTTTTTCTAAGCCATTCAGATTGTTACTTAAATACAATCTTTTTGTCTGGTTGCAGAGAGAATGAGAAGCCAACTCCAGGGTGGGTGATGTGGTATCATGCATGACTCCAGGAGAGCTGGCTCATAATTTGGGGTGCAAAATAGTTTTTGGTCAGAAGTGGCTAATTTCCAAAGATCATTTCTCACATGTGGGGTGCCATCAAGGGAAGACAGGCCCATAGCCCCAACCATGGCAAATCTTCAGACCCACTTTGACCTCCTCTGGATAGAGTGGGGTGGGGCCCCTTTCTGTATATGTGGAGCATGTGGCTACTGCCCCTGCTGCCAGGCTGCCTGCAGTCTCTCCTGGAGAAGGTGCTACATGTCAAAGAAATACTCATTAGAAAAGTGAGAGGTGGAGCTGCAGCCCCATGATTAAGCAAGGACTTAAATCCACAATATGTGAGCGCTTTGCCACCAGACTTACTGAAAATGGTTGTTTATCTCTGTTTCTGAGAGAGGGAACAAAAGAGAAGAGGTGGACAAAGGTTTTGGAAAAAAGTATTTATGTGGCTTGCTTTCCATTTGGCTGTGCAATAGCAAAGCACATTTTTTAATCTCTGAAATATTTTGGTTTCAAGAAATGCTTTCAGTTTAAAGCTTTCAGTTTAAAACTTTCAGTTTAAAGCTCCTGCCTAGTTCTTGCCTTAGGGAGGTTGTCCATGGCAGATGTTCTGCCCTCAGGTACTCCTGTGCAAAACCACCTGTACCAGTTGCCCTAGGGAAATTGAAGACTACAGTTGTGCAGTCCCATTATGGAAGATAGATACATCCCACACATGGATGCTTGTCTTCAGCTTTTAAGAAGCATTCATTGACTGGTCCTGGGCTCCTTCTCAAACATTTTGGGGAGAGTGGATTAACTGATTTCAAGGAGTTGAGACTGAGCTCTGCATAGGGGTCAAAGAAGCAGTGGCATGGAACCATCTGCAGCCCTGTGCAGGAGAGAAGTAGGAGCTGAGCTGGGCTGGTGGACCCCCCAGAGCCACTTGCCAAGCCAGGCCCCATCACTGACACACCCCTGCTCTGTGCCAGGCATGTGTGGCTGGAGCACTCCCTGCAGGGTGAGCTGCTGGCCAGCAGGACAGGGCTGCAGGCTGGGGAGAAGACTTGCTCCTAGGAGGTGAAACAGGAGATGTGGTCTGGGCAGTGTGCGTACAGAAGGAAGAAAAGGGCAACCAGAAAATTTGGGAACTTCAAGGGTGTCAGAAAAGTATGGTTGAAGTCCAAGACAAGTGTACACCGAGCTCCCACCCTCATAGCTCTTCATAACCCAGAAGATTACAATGCCCGTGAGACTTTGTTGTAGATGCACTGTTTGCATTTCAAAGGAAACACTGAAAAATTCTAAAGAGTAATGTGTCTGTTAAGAGCAAAAGCTGGTCTTCCACCCTTCTCTATCTAGTCATTGCCCTTCTGAAATGCATTTGCTATGAATTACAGCAGGAAACATCATCCCAGCAGCAGACCAATAGAAGCCAGCGTGGAAAAGCAGCTTAATTGCAAACTGCAATTAGAGGATGCTAAACGCAACACTTCAACAGTCAGATGTATCAAGCACTGGAAAGTGTCTCAGGAGAAGCGGTGGAAATAACATTGCTCCAATCATAGCAACAAAGCTCTGGGAAATGCACACTAGGCAGAAATTTTGCCTTAGCTAGTGTTGGTTACCAAAAGGCAGGAAGCTGCCTCTCACACCAGCGAAAGCACACAGCCTGTGGCAGGGGGAAACCCGCTTCCCACAGAAATCCAAACCTCAGTTTGGGCTCGCATCACATATCTGCAGGTGGAGATAAGAACTCACTGCTCAGGGTGATGCTGGTGTGATGCTCAGCTGCCCCAGTGCTGGACACTCACTGGCTGCTCAGCCCATGCTGCCTTACACAAGCCTAGCCTTCCACCTTCAACAGAACTTTCTTTTTTTTCCCAAGTAAATTTAATCAGGAGCTTAGTCGCATCCTTAACTCACTTCATGTGAACTTAATTTCCAGCTCTGATAGTTATTTTCAAAAAGGAATTTTTTTAAAATGCAGTGGGGTTTGAGGACGAAAGAAGGAGGAAGGAAAATTCAATTAACATCATTTCCAGTGTTTCCATATTTCTCGAGTGTATAAGCAAAGCCATTTCAGGCATTAGAGAAGTTATTTAGATTTGGGCTGTACCTTGCCTGACAGATCATGTAACCAGGCTTTTGGATTCTTGGACCTTATCCAGTAGGAAGGATGGTTTCTGCACTCCACCAGTGCAGAGCAATGCCCACGGGAGTCCCTGATGGCAGGGACAGTTTTGTAACATTGCCAGGGCTAGCATGCATGAGAAGGTGTTACAGCCTGGGATTGTTAGTAGGTGTTTAAGAAAACACAGAAACAAGAATATATGAACTAAGCCTATTTAAAAATGGAAAAGAACTACAGAAAATCAATAGATCCTATGGAAAACTAGCTTTTCTCCCTTGATATCTTGAAGATTGCCTTTCAAGGATTTTGGGGTGGGGTACTTTATTCTTGTTTTTTACATCAGAAAGCATAGTTATTTTTAACCTCCCTGCTCAATGATAAGAATTAGGAAGCATCAGTAAGGACATCAGAATGTCTTAAAAGAAGAATCTATAGTTTAATTTTTTTAATTAATATGTGAAGTCTTTTAGTTTTAAAAACTTAGAATCAAAAAAACTAATTCTGAAAAATCCCGATTATTTTCTGATTTCAATTGAAGTTATAGTTACAATTTGCAACAAAGTAAAAAATACTCCTTTTGTAGGCTTTTTCTTTTTAAATGGAACAAAAAGTGAACTAAATGGTTCTTTATAAGTGTTCTTGTAGGAGAGCAATATTTTCCATCCAATTATTTAACCAACCAAGGGCATGAGTTCCTAATGAGTATATTATGTGATCATCAATTTAACCAATACTTTCTTTGGCAGAGACAAACTTCTCTGGGTATGGCCCAGGAGACAGGAGTCAGAGAATTACCTATTCCATTGGATTTGCTTAATTAATCCTGAGCAGTTTCTGGTGTGTTTTCCATTCATCAACATGTCCAAATGTCCTAACCAAAAATCAAAAATAAAAATATGATGAACACCAAACAGATAAACCACACTAATCAGACATACATCAATATTTTGATGGCTATCCCAAGAAAATCTGTGTAAACCCCCACTACTATATACTTTATACAATGAAGTCTCATATGTGGGGAGTTATATCTTTTTCTAATTTTCAGTCTTTCAGAAAGATACTCAGTGCTTCCAGATGATCCAAACTTCAATCCTTAAAAAAAAGTGTGGTTGTTTGACCATAATTTCAAAACCATGGCTCTTGCTCTTCTCACCACTTGCTAGTGGGGAGGAGTCCAGGTGCAACTTCCCAAGACCTCTCTGTCCTCAGGTGACAAAATGAAACTTTTCTCAAACAACATCTTGTTTGTTTGTTTGTTTGTTTGTTTTCCCTAGATTTTCTGTATGAGTTACCAGTTCAGTAAAACTGACAAATATTTGAAAAAAAACCCCACAATTTGATGCATTTCAATGATGCAAAAATGTACATGTCCAGGAGAAATAAGAGATTGCCTTCCTCTCCATGTCTGGAGGTCTATTAGTCAGGCACCTTGCTGGAGGTGTCTGAGCAATGATGGGTTTAGATGTAATTTTCAAGTTAATCCCAAACATTTCTATCCTCTGAAATAGCAGAGAGCTATCAGCAAACATGAATTTTTTGGGGGAAGACTATGGACAATGTATTCCCCAGTAGTGCTTCTTGTCATAACACAAACCATCCTGGTGGTGTGATATGGCAGCAATTGGCACAGCAATGCAGTCTGTAGGTTCCTTTCCTTTCCTTTCCTTTCCTTTCCTTTCCTTTCCTTTCCTTTCCTTTCCTTTGATATCGCAGCAATTGGCTCAGTAATGCAGTCTGTAGTTTCCTTTCCTTTCCTTTCCTTTCCTTTCCTTTCCTTTCCTTTCCTTTCCTTTCCTTTCCTTTCCTTTCTCTTTGCCTAGTAGTGCCTCTGCTGACTCCTTTCCTGGTACCTTGTTGATTCCTTCCTTAAGGCATGTGGCACTTTAATGATCTTACTCATTACTATTGAAACTTTCCTCATAAAGTCACCATTGACATGATCACATCAGTCATCATTTTTTTCCCTTTTCTCTCTCACCAACCTGCCTCTTGTCACAGACCACTAGCACCTTCCTGCTGTCACCTGCAGTTGGAAGAGCAACCTGATTCGTGGAAGAAGTCCTCTGTATTTTGACATGAGACTTTCCCTCTAATCCTGAGTGGACACCTTTGCTCCTGCTGGTCAGTAACTTATCCAAATTAAGAATTCTTTCTGTGCAAGAATTGCTGATGCTCAGTAATTTCTTCTGTCTTCTCTTCTGCTCAGAAATCTCTTTACTGAAGAGTGGTGACAGTCCAGTTTCTCCAACGAGAGCTGCCTAAAAATTGTTTTCCCTTTGCTTGTCTTCCAATGCTAGAAAGGTTTGGAGGCTTTACCACAACTTTAAGATACTTGGGCAATGTGTGCAAATGAAGGGAAGAGCAGTGAAAATGCAGAGGTTGGCCTTGCAGTGTGGGAGGTGGCTTAGCAGTGCAACTACAGCAGCATTATCAGTGTCCATTCCCCCCCTGGACACTTTGGCCCTTAGTCATACAAAGCACTTTACAAGTAATGGTAAATTAACCTTCATAGCCTTAGGCCAAGCAGGACACGATTTGTCCTCGTAATACACTTGGAAAAACTGAAACATCCAGCAACAAAATAACTTTGGTGAGAAATCCTGTGGTAAATCAAAGAAAAAAGGAATGACAAACTTCACTCTCAATCTAGTCATGGGCTATTATCTTCCATTACTCAAAGAAAATAAATACATTAGCCTAGATGACATTTCTACTAGTCTCCAGATTTTGTTTTACTGTCCCCTTTGCCTCCTAAGCCTCACCAAAGTCAAAGGTTCTCAATGGACATTTTGGGAAAACACGAGGCAGGAGAGGAATGGAGCAGGGTGGCATTAAGTTTTATCACCCCTTAAACTGTAATCCTTTCCTTTGCGTGCTCTGTTTCTTATTCACACGGCTATAAAACCTGCCACATCCGGGCGAGAACATCCCTCCAGTGAACCAGGCCGTGTTTACAAACTGGAAAAGGCGTTCTCTTGCTGCTCACTGTAGGGGTGAGACAGAAACCTTAACAAGTCACTTGTGGTTTTCTCTTTCCAGGTTGGGCAATCAGACCTCTCTTAACACCGCAAGAGGGGACATAACAATCCAGGGACATTTTATACCTCTGAAGATTTGCAATCAGCAAATTGCCTGGAACGTGGTTGATTTCCCCACCCACCTCCCCTCCATGGTGTCCCACCACAGAGCCTCTTGCTAGGGACATCTTGATGTTTGTGGTCTCACAGATTCCTTGCTTCAGCCAAATGCATTTCTTGTAGTGCTGGTTCTCAGCTGAGCTTGCTGTACATCATAAATGTAAAAATATTTCTTTTATAAAAAATTAAAATAAATTAAACCAAAAAAAAAAAAAAAACCAAGACGAAACACACAACCAACCTATAAACAGAATATAAAAGCTGTTTAATGGAGTGCATAATGAAGCAGAGAGGAAACAGACTCACATTGATTTTCCCTGACATTTCACCTATTAAATTAAAAGCTTCTTAAGGAAAATCTGATTTTTTTTCA
>VZTT01054204.1:24684-42658 GCA_013400855.1 Buphagus erythrorhynchus | reverse complement strand
AAAGGCAGAATCAGTAATTGAAGGCCTTCTCCTTTAAGACAGCCAGAATGCTCCCAAGACAACCAGAAATGTTTTACCTATACTTTTGTGTCAATACTACTGAGGCTTGGCATAATCCCAAAATACATCTCATTTATGTAGATGTTCTTGAATTTAAAAGGAAAACNAAAATTCTGAAGAGAGGCTTATTTCATGAAGACTGAATAACCGATATTTCAAGCCCCAAGGTGCTTCATTAAATATCCTCTCTTTCCAGTCAGTTCCACTGATTTCATTTGAGAGTGTACAGCTATGATAAACTGAATTAAATGTGAGCTCTCATAACTCCTCACCCAGAATCTAAACCTTAAAGAGCTTCAAAAAAGGCAGAATCAGTAATTGAAGGCCTTCTCCTTTAAGACAGCCAGAATGCTCCCAAGACAACCAGAAANGCACAAAATTATTTGTTATATATATAGAACTCAGTCTCTCAATATAGGGATTGTAGAGAACTTGCTTTCCACTTGAAGGGAAAATCACTAGTAGGGTACATGGAGAGAATAATTCCATGTGTGACCCATGTAATGAGCTGAGGATTTTTCTGTGAGTGGGTGATTAGTCCCTGTGAATGGCTGTGCCCACAGCTCTTGCAAACCTGGTATAAGAACACTTAGGGACTGAATAAAGACTTTGTCTTCACTGATTGCACATAATCCTAATTGGGTTTTGGATGCACAGCAAGGTTAGTGGCACCAGACACAACACACGTTTATGATTATGCATGATATAAGCTGCATCATCCACTGCTTGCTGACAAATGCACTGTCTCCACACCCAGACAAAGAAGTGAAACAGAACAGGTTATATTTTTCCTAAATCATTTGCCAATCATTTTTGATTTTCATTAGGAGTCTGAAAGAGTCTGGGTAATTGTACTGCTCAGCATGGCTTTGTGGGAAAGGGCTTAATTTTTATGTTTCCATTTAGTGAATTTTATTGTATTGTTTCTTAGCTCATTGATGGAAAAATCCTAGTTACACTGAAGCAAATGTCTGGGAAACAGAAAAACAAGTCGGTGTTACTCCTTTGTATGCATTGGGGGTGACAGGTACTGCTGAGTGTAATTAATTCACTTTAAAGGACCGAGATCTGCATTATCGTGTTTTCCCATTTTAACACTAATTACTAGAAATTATTAGCACGGTGTTAATAAATGAGTGAAGACTGTGTGCACAATTTACAAGAGGAAGAGATATGAATCTCTGTGTGCTTCTATTTAGCTCCTGTCTACTTTCCTGACTCACAAGAGGTGAGTGCTTGTACTGGTGGAGTGTTTGTGTGCAGGAAATATTTGTGAGTGCAAACTCGTCTTTTCTGAAGACTATGACTGAATGTGGGCACACACATGGGTGAACTAGTTCCAAACACTTTCTCTCACACCTCCAAGTATTCAAATGTGCACTGGTGTGTCTGTACATGTTGAGCATGTTATTTTAATTGTGTAGTTATGAATGGGTGTGTTTGTTATGGTACCTGTGCCTCAGAAATGTGTCCTTGAGCGTTGGTGATTGGTGAGACAGAACTTTCCATATGTGCCCTTTTCTCTCATTCATCCTCACAGATGTGTCCTCTATTAGTAGCAGTTAATAAAACCTTTTGGTTTTCTGTTGTGTTGGGGGTTGGTGTTGGAGTTTTTTCCCCGTGAAATTGTGCATAAAGAGCTTGGCAGAAAGTGGTATTTTCTTGAAAACCATGTCTAGTATTTTTTTCCCACTGTCAGCCAATTACTTCCTTTAGTGTCTGNTTTGAGTTTGTAATTATTTACCTGTGAAATTGTGGATAAAGAGCTTGGCAGAAAGTGGTATTTTCTTGAAAACCATGTCTAGTATTTTTTTCCCACTGTCAGCCAATTACTTCCTTTAGTGTCTGAACATAAGACTTGCCAATAAAAGTCCCAAAATAGCTTCTCTCACTATTACTAATGTTTGCCAACAATAGCTAGGGAAGAGGAAAGGAAATCTATTTTTGTAGCTGGGTTCTAACATAAGGTAGCTCTGCAGGCTTTAATGAAAATTAATTCGGCACCTAAAGTTAAAGGCTTATTTGAACTGGAAAATTTTTTTGACCAAGTTCAAATATGACAGTTGAGAGGTGACAGGTGTTGGCTCCTTATGGACAAGAAGGTGCCAGACAAGTGAGTGCAATGGAATGCAGTGCAGTGTGGCTGTGGTTTGGGATGTTGTAACCTCTAAATGGAGGAGTATGGAACAAAGCTGAGTAAATGCCAGTCTAGGCTCCATCCACACCAGAGACCTTCTTGTCTGAGCTTTCCTCAGCATCAGGACTGAATGTGAAGGACTGTAGAGCTGAAGTGGAAGGGACAGGCAGGTTCAGGTCAGCTAGGGGTGGACAGACATGTTGAGGGAACAATTTTTCTTGTCCAAGCTACAGCTTCTGCACTACTGCTCATCTGGAGTAGAGAATTTGGAGCCTGCACTGAGAAAAGTGCAGTGCTAGCAATGGGAGAAATCGAGTTAATTCCAGATGTCTGTCCCTGCCAGCCAAGCCTGCAGCTGAGCAAGGTGAGCAGGCTGTGAGGGATGGGCAGATTGAGCCCAGAGCCCAGGTCACTAAGCAGGTCCATGGTGATGAAGCAGAACTAGGTCAAGCCAGGAACACAAACCAGTGAATCAGGATCAGGTCCAGAGGTGGTGACTGGGGTCAGCCTAGGAATCACTGGTGGATCTGCAGGGACAAGGAGGGTCCCAGGTGAAGACAGGAACTCAGTCTGTGGATGGGAGTCCTGGCTGATCGGGTCTGTGGGCAAGACTGATGGGCTGATGTGTCTGCTGCTTTTGCTTGGGAGGCAAAATAAAGTCAGGCTCTCTGTTGCTGTAATAACATCTATTCTGGTAGCAGCAGGCACCTTCCAGTGTTGCATCCATCCTTAAGCATCACCACTGTCTCCTCAACTCATGTGGCTTTTTGGTCCCTTGATTGCCTCTGAAAAACTGTGATTGTTTATTGTCTTCTTGAGCCTGTCCAGATTCCACCGTGTCCATCCCAGTGTGTGGGACAGCACCAGCTCTTTATCTTAGCTCGTGTTCTCATTCAGCTGGACCTGTGGGCTCTGGAGATCCCTTGTCAGAGTGGCTGGTGCTCAGGGCATGGGCAGTTCCTCTGCCTGAGGGAAAGACTTGGTCTCAGTGGAAAGGGGAGAAGTAAGATGTGACTGAAGACATGCTTGCAGTCCTGGTCTCAGTAGCATCTGTCATTTTGTCCAAGTTTCATGTATTGCTGGCTTTTTATTACAGAATATAAATGATGCAAGTTCTCTTTAAACCAGACTCTTTATTCTACAGCACAGCTCTAATTACCCAGATCTCAATTACTGCTCTCCTAAAACTCATCCGTGGCATCAGCAATAATTAATTGNACCAATGCCCTTGACGAGGTGCCTTTGACTAGGTTACTTCTCCTCTGATTCAGCATCCCTGCTTGAATCTTGCAGTGCTGCTCTCCCACCTCCCAGAGGGTATCCTGTGATTAATTGAGGAATGTATCTAAATGGCTTTAGCATGCAAGCTGAAAGTCACCAGGGACAAAGCTGTTATTAGGGCAGGAATAAAGGTCAGGCCCTTGCTGACATCGTTGTCTCAATTAATTAATACACTAATCTCTATAACTCCTCTTCAGCAAATATAGTTTGGCCTCAACCCTTATTTTGTTCATTTTTCTGTGACTTAGCTTTGAGAAAACTAATGAAAAGACCTTGATGGAAAAATCCTGCTTTTCACCATATGCCTTCCCCTCGACCAGCCCTATAACTTGTTCCTTCCTTGTTCCCTTTTGCTCCTGCTTGTCTGAGGGCTTTGCAGGGATGTCCCCATGCCAGTTAAATGGCTCTTCATGGCATACCCAAAGAGACTTATCCTTCAGGTTTTGGGGAGTGATAGCTGATTGCTTCAATTACTAGGAAAACAGTGTGTGGAATTGATTGAAGGGGGAGAGTTAATACTTGATTCTGTTTTCCTGTAGATGTTTCCTATGGGAAAGTTCGAGACCAATTCTGGAAACCATTAGGAGGAAGTGTTTGTTGCCCAGCTGAAGGGCTGAGTCGCCATCTGTGAGTGCAGGAAGGAGGTGTCAGCAGTTTGGATTCTGTGACCACATAGCCCTGAGGCTCAGCATTTTGGGACAGCTGTTTCTGAACACAGTCTGTCCAGGAGCTATTAGGGATTGCTCCCAGCATCAGAAGATGCAGCAGGGCTTGGAGAGGAGCAGAAGGCAGAGCGAGTGAATGTGTGGTGAAGGGCAGTGAACCCAGCCATCCTTGGCTGGGCAAGGAGGACTATTCCCTCCAGTGCTGCCCACTGGGAAATCAAAGAAATGAAGAAAATCTCTCCTTGTCTTCTGTTCAGCTCTTAGTTCTAGTTTGTTGTACTCTCCATTCCTTTGTGATTACATCCATGTCTCAGTCAGGTATTGTTTTCTGCTTGAGTTGGGAACATTCCCTAAAGCTGTTCTGAGTGCACAATAGTCTTGTTCTCTTTCTTAGGCCAGCTTTAGACTGAATTTTGGCAGATTACACAAGTGTGGAATGTTTGCTGTCCTGTGTTACATCATCATTTATCCTGGATCATTTATTTTTCCTTTAACAGATTCTTAGCACTGTCAGTCTAATATGCATCAGAGGTTGAAATGTATTACCATAATACAGTGCATTGTGGGTAATCCCGTGCAAATTGTTCTGTGGAAAGTCGTGCTAAATTATGTTCTTGGGGAAAGAAAAAAAAAAAGGCAGAAAAACAAAGGCTTTTTTTCTTTCCCCTTTTCTTAACTGTTTGTTCTGTGGATTTCTGAGCAGCTGCCAGAGGCACAGGTTTAAATGAGTTGTTTGACATTCAGCACCACGTGCAGTGATGCTCCTCCCCACAGGACACTGCTGAAAGGATGGAGTTGAAAACTGCACTGGGTTTTCTATATGTCTCTGTGATGTTTAGTTTTAAAACATTAATAGCTTGTCAAAGGAAAAATCTGAGTGAATGTTAGAATAGCACAGTAAAGAGGAATGTCTTGACGCTTTTTTTGTCTCCACTGCCTCCCTCTTCTCATCTGTAGGAATATCAGTTTTTCTGAGCTTAAAAGGCTTCAGACACCTCTTGGAAGAGGCAGTTCTGATCATATGTAATGTTGTTTTTACATCTTTGTCTTCTTTGTTCTCTTTACCAAGGTCATTTGCTAGGGAACTGGCTCCTTAGTTCCTCTGAAAGTCCATACACTTTCCAAACAGAAGCAGTAATCCTCCTTTTGGACAGAACACTTGATTGTAGTAGAAATGATTGCAATGTCACAAACAGAAGATTATCATTTTCATTAGAAATCATGAAAGGACTCCTCAGAAAAAGGCAGCATGTTCTTATGCAAATTTTCTCAGGTAGTACATCTGCAAGATGAAAAATCCTGAGAGCCTGTAATCTGGAGTCAGCATCTCCTCTGCTGATAAAGATTTGTCTGCTTTGCTGTGAATGGTCAGTAGATTTTCAAAGACTCAGAAACTTGTAGTTTGTTTTTACAAGCCCTGTGTGCTTCTCACCTGATGCTCTCTCTAGGTGAAACATTTGTCAGCCACCCTCCATTTGCTTATTTCTGGTCTCCATCTCTGGAAAAGTCAACGTGGACATGTTCATGGCAGCACAAGGGGCAATGTGTGCTTTTGTGTGGGTCACATCAGTTACTCCACTTGAGAGAGCTGCCTCTCCTCACCATAGCTCTGTGTCTCTGAACTTGTCTCCCATTCTTCAGTCTGTTCCTCACAGTCTTCAAAGACTTTCTTTGTTTCTATCTTTCCTAAAACATAGAGTGTGAAAGTATTAAACTGATCCTGTGCTAGTAGTATTATAGAAAGGAAAATACTCACAGGTGGTTTGCAAAATTTGCATCCAGCTGCCAGTTCTGACCTATCTTCTCCTTGGTAAATATATCCAAATGTCTAAAATGATCTGCATGCTCCAGGTCAGCTCTTCATGGACAAGCACCACAAGTTCCTATCTCCTGTAATAATGTAGAAGCTTTGTTCTTATCCCCATTTTTGCTTTCCTTTTAGTAATAATTTTTCCCAATGAAATTTAAGATATAAATATCCAGCATCCATATCTAATGGCTCTCAGTTCACTTTGTGCTGCTGGACATGTGGGCTCTGATGAAATGAACCTTTGGGTTCTGCAGGCCTGCAGACCCTTGTTAGTGGTTAATGGCACTTGGTTCACCTGAAAGGACCTTCTTGATCTTTGATTTCTGACTGTGAATATCACATCCCTGGGACTCATTGCAGGATGTCCTTCCTAACCCAGCTTCTGAATGAAATGATTAGTAACTTGCCCTTGGACTCTCTGGTGAAATCTCCCTCTGACCGAGCATTCTCATGTATTCTGTAACTTCCTATGGTGTTACTGTATTACATATTCGTTTTTTGAACCTATATTAAATCAGAGCAGACATCAAAGAGGGTCCTGTAGTATTTTTGCCTGAATTACCCTCAGTGTTATCAGCCATTCTCCAGGTGACTAGTATAGGGTATTCAAAAGAAAGAAAGAAGTAAAAAGGTCATATTTTCCCTGTTATTGTCCATTTCTCTGTTAAATGTGACAAGCAGCAAGAAGGGTCCTGTGTCAGAATGATTACACTGACAGCTGTGAGAGAACAGCCAGTGAGCTCCTTGCTTGTACTTCCATCCTCCCTCTTCAAAGGGAGCAGGCACCAGGCTGGGGGAAGCCCTCTCCTCTGCACTGACTCTTTCCTCTGATCTGAGCTGGGCAGAGATGCTTTTTGTGCTTTCCCATGTGCCTTTGGCTTGGAAAATCAATGCCTCCTTTGTTGTTTTAGAAGTGTTAATACAATAAATTGTAGAATCATAGCTGCTTCCTGTCCCTGATGCTGAGGCTGTAGGGAGGGATAGGTGGGAAGGCTGGCTTTGATGGTGTTTGCTGAAGATGACCAAAGAGAATCTGTGATATGGAAAAAAGAAATTAGCCTGGGGGAGCCATTTATAATTTAGGAAAAAAGTCTCAGGTAGCTCTTGACATGTATCAGAATAAGGGGATGGATATGGAAGGCATGAAAGGTTACAGTAATGAAAACTGAAATGGGAGAGGAAGGTGCAGAGCTGTGGATTGGTCTGTGTCCTTACCTCTCACCTGTGAGGGTCTGTGTGAAGGCCTATTTAAAGTAAGTTTTTAAGGAGACCAGCACACAGAGGGCCTCAGGATAATCTCTTCTGGACATGTGCATGTAATTATTCCACCATGGAAGCTGCTGTCTGCCATCTGATGTGCCCAGAAAAGCCACCCCCAGGTGGAAGCTCTGCTCTGAGGCCATTGGCAGAAGGATATGAGGGATTTTGTGGAGAGCAGACTTAGACCTGGGAGAAAGAAGCAAGCTTCTGTGCTTCAAGGTGTGATTTGGAAAATAATAGGGGACTCCAAGGACTGGAATAATTAGAGTTTGTGTAGGCTGAGATTTGGATGCATCCTGGAGCTGCAGGTTCCCTGGCAGAGCTTGCAGGCAGCCAGGATGGGAACAGAGCAGGATGCTGTGGGACTGTGCTGGCTGCTTTGTACACAAATCAGTGCTTGCACATTGTCTGCTCTGTTATTTGATATTTGATTAAGGTTGTAACTTGCAGAATTAGGTGAAGCCCAGGTTCTTTTCCTGCAGGAGTTGTAAGGAAATTAAGAAATTGAACTACTAAAAAGAAATCTTTAAAACTGGCCAGCAGACTCAGCAGTTGACTGTCTAAACCAGGTTCAACAAGATAAATAATCATAATTATGATTCCTTATGTTTAAAAACTTACGTGACATCATGAAAGAACCACCAATAACACAACCACAGGACCTGGTCTATCACTGGGATAAGGAAACCCAATGACTAAGAGTATTAATAGAATTGATAGAGCCTTGATAATATGATTTTTTTTTTAAGAAGTAGAGTAGTTAGAGGACAAATGAGAAATTAGTATATAAAGTTTCATTCATGGCTTTCAAGGGTGAACCTAGGCTAATTTTCATGCAGAATGGTGTCAGTGGGCATCCCACATGAGTCATGGCTGATGAAAGGAGAGGCTCCAACAAAAAGAAAAAAATCAAGAAATGTTGGGAGTTAGGGAATGAGAAATAAAAGGGTCTGTGTGTAGTCAAAACCTAGTTAAAAGGCTGGGAAAAGTGGGTAGGATAAGGCAACTGGGATGGAAAGAAATGCAAGGTGAATCCAGTTACCACTCTGTGAATTGGTGCTGGTCAGTATTTTTAATTTGCATGACTGGAAGGCAAGGAGATAATAAGATAATAGGATCTGCTGCTAGCAGCTGATGCAAATTATACCGTGGGAAGAAGGGCTGAAAGATTGTGGGTACTAGAATGGAAGATGAAACATAGGCAGTGGCAGGGTGCAGCGTGTATGAAGGAATAGTTTAAAGCATTCAGACACATGGCTGGGCTCTGAATTAGCTCTAACCATTCAGGAAAACATAAGTAGCTATTACAAAGACAGCTTGATAAAGATGTCTGTGCCATGTGCAGCAGCAGCAGTAAAGAAAAAAAAAGTGAGTAAGATGTCTGTGTGTGTGAAGAAACAGGGAGTCTTGGAAGATGTTCTAATATCCCTGTAGATGTGAGTGGTAACACCCCTGTGGAGTGCTGTGTGTGTTATGGGTCATTTCTTTGTGAGAGACAAAGCAGTGATACATATGGGCTGGAGGGAACAGATGAAAGTGCTTAGTGGCCTGGAAGGCAGCTTCAATACAGGGAAAGCATTGGGGATCCTGGAGCTGCTGAATTATAAAGGGAAGGAATAAAGCTCAGCAGTGCAGAGAGCACAGCAGCGTGTGGCAGAAACACGGGGCTGGGGGAGGCTCTGCAGGCTGGGGATGCCTGGAGGCAGCACAGCAGGGAGCAGAGCCCACCTCTCAGGGTTCTCCTCCTCCTGACATTGCTGCCAGGCCAAGGCAGTTTCAGTGGTTTGTTGGGCTCCACAGTGATCTAGTGTGGCAGCAGAGGGATGGAGATGATGTGGGGTATCATGCTGGAGCAGCTGGGCTGTTGTCTGAGTCATGCTGTGTTGGCTTTCACTAAATCTGTTCTAGTGCCCCTGTCCCTGTGTTGGTGCAAAAGTGAAAGGTTCCATCAGCCCAATGTCTCGTTTTGGATGGGGAATTAAAGCACACTAACTTTGCTGTGTCATTTTGGTCAGTAAATATTTTCATCTGGTGGGAAGGATAGAATGTACTTGTTAAATTAAATCCTTGAAAACCATGCGGAAAAATACCAAAGTGTTGTGTAATGCAATAAAAATGTGCGTCACTATTCCATGAAATTAAGATGCAACAATTGATTCTTTGTATAACACATAATTAACCTGGGGATCCCCACTGTGGATGGCATTATGAAGACAAATACCTTACTAAGATTTTTTAAAATGGGTTTGACACTTTGAGTAGCATCTACATTTACATTAGCCAGGATAAGTCTCATAAATCATTTTTTCCAAGGCATGTGATGATCACCAGCCAGGATTAGAAAATTATTTTATACCCATGGTGAAATATGGCCAAACTGGGTAAATTCATAGCTGATGAAAAGGCTTAGGTGGGCCAAGAGTCTGCTTACTTTTCTGTACATCAGAATTATTTATAGAGGCAAACTTTTAAATGGAAGAAGAGGGGAAGAAAAGTCACCCAGGGATTAGGCTGCCAATTTAGGACTTGAAAAATTTCAGCTTCTTGCTTTCCCAAACTGCTTTTAAAAGCTAATTCATTTGACACAGATTCTGAGACATACTTATAGCCCCACCTCACACTTAATCTCCAGATACCTCAGGCTATAACCTGTCTGTGACTTGTTCCATGTTCCACAGAGTTCAGATTGCAGGGAAAGGAACCTATGGGAGAGGAGGTAATGGCGAGACTACTGATGAATTTTCAAGGCAACATCAGATACCAGTTAGCCTGTTGGAAATACTGGGAGCATGGGGAAGAAAGGTGCTTTCTTGAACAAAACACTTGGTAGCCTCCAATAACTGGTAATTGCTTTATTTCCTTGCACTGCATCAGGATTCCTATGTGACTTGAACAGTCCCTAGTTCTGTTTCTTGGCAGCTGAAGTATCCTGTAGCAGCATTTGTTTTTCTTTAGAAATAGGCATGTTGGGGTGTTTGGATTTTGTTTGTTTGTTTTTGCATTTTTTTTTAATTATTTAAAATAATGGCATTACATATGGCACTGGTTAGGTCTACTGTCAAAAGATTGCTCTCTGGACTGTCACATCTTCATTGGATGGTGCAGGCAGGCTTCTCCTCCCCAAAGCTGTCTGCAGTCCTCAGATAGGAACTTGAGGCACTCCTGATCCTGTTACTGTGAAATAGTGCAGATTCCACTCAAGTGTGCAGTTCTGGGCTGGCCTTCACTCAGCCTCTTCAGTTCTGTTTGAAAAGACATCGTGGGACAAAGAGAAAGATTGTTCAGTGTCTGCAGAGAGGGATAAGCTTAGTCCAGGTTCATCCAGGGCCTGAAATAGGTCCCCAGCATGTCACAAGGAAATGAATGAGACAGAAAACCGATGTACTGCTCAATTTTATTGGAAAGCAAGAACTCTGCAAAGAATAGCATCTTTCTACATGGTTTGTCTGCACAGGTGGAAAATATCCTCATTTGTCATTCTCTTTTTGCTCCCGACATGGCCACCCATCACAATTATGGCCCACATAAAAAACAAAAACATCCCTAAAACCAAACCAAAACAAAAAACAAACCATAAAACCACCAACCCCCCAACCCAAAAAAGTTACTGTGCTATTCCCTGTTCAGCTACTACCTGTGTGTGTATGCAGTCTTTGAGGAAGTGGGAAGTTAAATCCACCCCTGTCTCCATTGTGTGTAGTTTGCAAATTGGTGACATAAAACATTAGTAGCAGTGTTGGGGTAGAGTGGCCAAGAAAAAAGAGAGCTCAGGTGTGACACTTTGGCTCTTCCAACACACGGTGAACTTGACATATACTGAGTTCATTCGTGGGAGATGATTAGGGAAGGGAGAAACGATGCTGAGGAAGGAACAGAGAAGGAAAAGAAATTTGGGAGGGAGAAAAGGGTGGAGGGAAACAGCTGTGGAAATACTGGGAAAGGTGGAAAGGTGTGGAAATGGAAATGTCAGACAAATAGCTAGTCAGTGGAAAGAAGGAAAAAACCTTTCCCCACAATACAACTGGAGAATTCATAACATAAAAAATATGTTTTTTCTAGAGAAATTGGCAACAAGTTTTTGTTTGTTAAATCCCCAGTTCTTCTATGAGCAGTTTGTCCAGGACTCTTTCTCCAGCAGACTGGAAGGAGAAGGTATTTCATCTTCCCTTTCAGTCTGTTCCTTGAACAGTGTTGCCTGTGACATACATACCTTTCAATAGTAAAAGAGCCCATTTGAATGAATAAAACAATAATTACTTCTGTGCTGTTGAAGTTTGCTCAGCCAAAACACCAGCTGAGCTCAGCAGAAGTTCTGTGAGGAGATTCAAAGCAAGTCAGGCCTTTTTTCCTCACCATGTGGGCAGAGCACCAGAGGTAATGAGGACAGATGTGCAGAGCAAGGCACACTTCCCCAAGGGTGCCAAGGTGGCCAAGGTTGCCATTAGCTTTCTTCTTGTTATCATTCCTCTGTATCAGCATCCATTGACCTCAACAACCCTTCCTTCTTTCTCATCCTTTTATCGCTCCCATTCTTTTATCTCCTGTCTCTAACTCCAGTCCCTCTCATCTTTCTTTCTAGAAATTCCTGCTAGCCTGTTTTTTTCCCTTGCATCTTCAGCCTTTTCCACTTGCTTAATCCTCTTGAAATGTTTTGGCCCAAATTCCCATCCCCTCTGCTTCATCTGTTTTGCATGCCATTCCTGCTGCTGAGGGATCTCTGGGGCATGAGAAACCTGGGTTATTCCCTGCTGTCCTAGTTGTCCAAATAGCCAGTTCCCCAGCAGGTGTCTGTGTATTTTCATTCACAGGGGTTGAAAGTACAGTAACCTTCAGGGCTGGCTCAAGCTAAAATTAAGGCTGCAGACACCAGGCACCAAATGTTTCATTCAGCTCCCGAAGTTTGTCCTCTAGAGCTTCCAAACGGTTTTGATTAGTATTCTGAGGGAGAGCTCACTGATGGAATTAGTGAGAAACCAGACTGTCAATTTATTTATACCTGGCCTTAGGGCATAGCCATTGTGCATGTGTAAAGCTGTTGAGATGCAGGGAATATTCTGTAAGTGTGTGTGTAGATGTGTTGACTGCAAGTGGGTTTGCAGGGAAAAGCTGTTGCCCCAAGGACTGAACAGTGACCTAAAGCAGGAGAGGCCGTGCTGAATATCAAAAATCCCTTTTAGAAAAAAATTGATCCCTCTGAAATTTTCTCTCTACTTGTATTTATTAGTATCTCCCAGCTCTAATTTTACTGTAATTCTCATTATCCTTGTGGAGAAGTCTCTAATTTAACTCCTGGTGTCTTTCCACCTCCTTCAACAATATCTGTGTTACAAAACTATCGCTGTCTTTACCTCCTGGAGTATTTAAAGCACATGAGTAATGAATAATAAAGTTTTTCCATTACATTGTCATTTAGCCTGGGAAGTATTTTGAGGGCAAGCTGAGAGATATTGGAAACATTTAGTTGTGGGTATTCATTTGATGCATCAGTGCCAAGCATGAATGAACTGATTTTCCAATAGAATTTGATCAATTTTGTTTAGGAAAATTTGTATTAGTGTTGAGACCAAATGATAAGTCTTTTATTCCTATTCCCCTGTTTTGTATTACATTGGAAAATAAATATATCTCAAACTTGGACTATTATTAGGCATCCCCTCCTCCCATTCTGTCTGTTGCAATATGAAAATACGGAATGGGTTTAAGAAAAGTTTTTCAGCCCCATTACTCTCTGTAATAGCCAGGAAACAATTAACCTGTTATCCCTTAACATGATGTCTGCAGAAGATTATTGCATGACAGGGCCCAAGGGACCAATTTGCATTGTGCAGTGGAATGTGGTGCATCAAGCTGATGCTGGTCCAGACTGGTGCTTTGATGTAATGGAGAGCAAAACCTGTGTGGAGCTTTGAGCTGATCATTAAAGTAGGGTGGATTAGTTAGCATGTTTCTGAGGCTGGACTAATTAGGACTGATGAGCTTGTCTGCAGCTTTCTGGTGCAGGGGTGCTGCTTCCTCCTTCAGAATTCTCCTGGACCCTTTTGGCATGGGAGACTTTGCACCATGCTCCACTGGTCACACAGAAGTGACCAGAGGAGGGGACAGAGCTGTAAAGCCCTGTGCCAGAGAAGGAGATGGGGACACTGAGAATCCAGGCTGGCAGGACACTGCAGGGGAGGTGCTGGCAGGCAGAGCAGCTCCCTCCTGTACAGCTGTGACAAACAGACTGTGTACTGTCACTTGGTAACACCTAGACAGCTTCCCTGCCATGCAGCTGTGCTTCCTACCAGCTTCTCAACCAAACCAGAGTGCATCGCTTCTACCTTTCTTCTTCCTTTTGTTTCTTATAGGATATTTTCAAAACTCTGAGTTGTAAGCACAATCTCAAAATTTTTGCAGCTGGCTGTGCCACATGGCTACAAGGAACATGCCTGGAGGTCAGGCTTCCCTTTCAGTAATGCAGGTGGGACTGATTATTAACCACTACACCAGGTCCTGGCATTGCTGGCAGGTGCCATCAATAACATTAGTTCAACATGCCAGCTCTGTCCCCAGCTTCAGTTTAATGGCACTCGTGCTCTGCATCCCCAGCTCCTCCCTCTGCTGAGAACTGAGGAGGGAGGAAGGAGAGAGAAAATTGCCTGAGTTAAAATAAATAGATGTCCATGTTTGAAGTGAATAAAGTATGCTAGCAGGCAATCCTCTGCCTGAGTTTCTGGCTGTTACTCCTGAGCTGTCTAACATCAAAGCAATATGGGTCTATTGTACAGCAGCTGACTTCAGTACATGAGCTGTTACTGTCTTAGGCTTCTGAGGTGTGTTATAGTGTTAATATTTTATTTTTTTTTCTTCATGGTTTCTTAAGGCCTCTCCATATCCTGAATAAAGCTCGAGGGAGTCATAAAGCCACAGGCTGAGTTTCAGCTCAGGCATTGTTCCCATCTCCTTGATAGCTGTTTAGTATGTTGCCTTAATCTTGGAAGCAAGACCCTGAGATGCACCCCAGGGAAAGCCTTGAGATGTTCTTTGTATTTTTTGCCCCTGAGGAAATAACCCTCTTGCTGCAGAAATGACATCTTTTTTCTCTGAAATGTCACCACTTCTGCCTGCTGGTTATAACTCTCCCACACTCAAATATCTTAAGTCTTTTAAAGTAAAATAATAAAACATTTAGGAATCTATTTAGAGCTGCTGAGCATTCTCATTGTTTTGTGTTAATGACCCTCAGTCCCCATGAATTTCTCCTTGCATTTGTGTTTTTCTTATAAATTATTGCTACAGTTTTTTTGTACCAATATCTTGCTTGGCAAAGCTTGCAGTAGAAGCGAATAAGAGGACAGTAGAAATAATGTCAGAAGTTTGCCCACTGTGATAAAACACTTAGGAGACCGTTCAGAGGACAAAAGTCAGTTTTCCTGGGGCCCTAGACCCTGCCTAGCACTGAGGCTGTTCCCTCAGACTGTGTGTGCTCTTCTGAGCAGGTCCTTCCTTGTCCACTCAGAACGTGTTTGAATTCTGGATGATGTTCATTATAACCATGGATTCATGCTTTGCTCACAGGGCCTCAGAAAAGAATCTGAATTACAATATCTTGTCTATAGGACAATGTACTTGTATCAGAGAGGGTGTTTTTTATGCCAGATGATATTTGCATATGCTGGACCTGCTAGAGAGGAAGTTATGGTGGTGCTGTGCAAATAGTTTCTATTCTCTAACAAAAATGCACCAAAAAACTCCTCAGGAGAGCTGCAGACATTTATGTGTCAAATCTCTTCTTTCTTCCATCCACCTGTGTGTTTTTGGCTCAGAAATAATCTTCCAGCTCTAGAGAAGTGCTCAGACCCAAGGATCCCAAAGCATTTTACAAATATAACTTTATATAGGAAAAGAGCAGAGCTCTGTCCCCTGTCATGGATTACTGAACACATTATATCTTATAATATAAATTATAATGTGTTCAGTACCCATGAGATGCTCACTAACAAATATCTAGTGGAGAGTGATGTGCAGGCTGTGCTGATGTGGAGCTCACACCATGCTTGAGGCCAGGGCTTATTCTGGACTCCTGAGAGTTGCTAAGGAAACAGCCTGGGAGTGGGGCTGGAAATCTCACAGCAGCTTGGCTGCAGAGATGTTTTCTGCTGCAAAAACACACAGGGCTGTTATTGGCAGAGGCACCATTTGATCCAGCCCCTGACAGGTGATGCAGTCACTAAGTGCCAAAGATGAGCGACTCTGCAGTTTTAGTTTCTTTTTGGTATTGGTTTCTGGTTTTAGTTTGTTTCTGGTCTTTGTTTGTCTGCTGCCCTCCTCTCAGCAGATAAATGCAATTACCATCAATTACACTGACTTACTCTGCTGCAGGTCCTTGGTGTAAAACCAAACACAGACTATTCACAATCAGCAAGGATCCACAGCTCGGAGAATACCTCTCTTGGAAGATGAAATTGATAATCCAAACCCTGTTTGTACCACCAGCTTTTAACAGACTGAGAAATTCCTTAGAGGTGTTTGTTATTTTGCAATTACTTTGCAATTGATTTTCTTAAAAAACAATTCATAACTTGTTAAAGATCTCTTCCCGTCTTTTCTCCCCTTGTCCAGTTCCCTTTTCCATCTTTGCCACTGCCTAACGTTTATAATCACAGGACTTTATTTTTTTTTCCCTATTACTTAGGTAGAATGCTCTTCTACAGAGAAAAAGAAAAACTGGATGATTTGTAAAAGTGGATTTACAGTCAGGTTCTCCTGGGGTCCGAGTCTAAGTCTTACAATGACTTCTGAAAATTTATTTGAGACTATTTAAACGATTTGCCTCTGTTTCCCCTGCTGTAAAATAGAGGCTATTTTAGGATAGCTTCCGTAGACCATGTGCTGTTAGTTAATTTACAAATGATTCTGTAGGGGAAACTTCCATATGTAGGAATCATGAAACCTTGTGCCTCTCTCCATCAGGGCCTGCAGCTGGGAACACAGGAGCTGGAGGAGATGGGAAGCAAGTTCTGCCTTGGTTTGCTAATTCTGCACCTGAAATCCCTGCCCTGCAGCAAGGAGCTGATGGCTCAGGCAGCTCTCCTGCTGGATCTGGAGGAGGAGATCACAGACCGGGCACAAAGGTCAGTGACTGTCGTGTCCAGAGGGCTCTGCTGTGGGAATTGAGTTGGTGGGGCTTTGTTTTGGGTTTAAATCTGCAGAAATGGACTCTCCTTATGGCTGAGATTTGCATCTTGGAAACTGCAGTGTATGGAGAGTAATTGGAATTGAGATGTAATTGACTCCCAGAGAAACTACTGAAACAGTGGGTCCATGCCCTGCAGCCATCCATGTAGAGAAAAAAGGTGGAAGAAAAGTACCTGTTTTCTGTTTTCCAGTGATTTTCCATTTTCCAATCAAAACTGCTTACAGGAACATGGGGATGGAACTGCCCCAGAAAAATTCATCAGCAGGAAACATCTTCCTGCTCACTGTCACATGGGGTTCTGTCCAGCTCAGATCCTCCATGGAGAGGATCTCTTGTAGGAAAGGCATTATCTAAGTGCTGTACTGTAGGGAACAAGCATTGCAGATTATAAAAGGACATTGATAGCATGATTTAGAAATTGTGTCCCACATACTGCAGGTGTATTCCTATAAATTCCTTTCCTTCCTGCATGGAGTCCTTTAGTCATTTAGAGCATAGATTTATGACTTTTTGATGGACAGAAAGAAGTTTTGATCCCACTGCTTATTTAGGACATGTTTTTTTCAAATTGCAAAATTAATTTACTTGCTTCCTATGTTCAGTGGGGGGTATTTAAGGGAGTTTTCCCCATTATAAACACAAGAGGAATTTGACCTGGAAAAATATCTGAGTATGAGATTATTCAGCTTGAATTTGTGATGAAGCAGAAATACATAATTTCTCTAGGCTACCATCACGTGTTAGTGCTATGTGCATCACATATGTTTGCAAGAATATTTTTCCAAGACAAATGGAGAAAGAAGACTTAGTGGTGTGGCAGTATTTGAAGCTCCCCGATGGCTTTGCCATCAAAGAGCTCTCTCAGCTTCATCAATGAACATCAAGTGTTTCAGTTGCAGAAATACCCCTGTAATTTATAGCAGACTTCAGTCTCTCCCCTGCAGGAACATTTACCCAACATTAGCACCACCTGTTCCTCATGCCAAAATCCATTCTTGTTTTAAATGTTTATGAGGGACGGTTTAAAAAGAAGAATAAAATGTAGAGACATTCCTTTGGATTAGCTGTGCTCACTTGTAGTGTGAACCTATAAATGAAGCAATTAAGGTGGATGCTAAACACCATCTATGTTGTGGACAGCCATCCAAAAAATCATTGCTGTGTCATTAGAGAGAGCTGCTGGAGCCTGGCTAGGTGGATGGTTTTGAGATGTAAATCAAATTCTCACTTTTGAACTGGAGCTAGAAGGGTCTTTGAATGAAAATAATGTATAGGAAGAAAAACATCAAACCCTGACTTCTCTCAAGCATTGACAAAAAGCCATCTGGTCACAGTAACTCAGTGAGCATTTTCTCTGATCTTTGTCACCTTCTGTTACTTTTTCCTTTAGCTGACTTTATATAAATGGGAATTCGTCCTATTTATCCAATACTTTGTGGTAGTTGATCAGTACAGAAGGAAGATCTCTAGTGGCAAATATTTTTAAAGAAGTTAACAAAAAATAAAAGTTCTCTTACTTTGTAAAATCTCCCATGTGCCCTCAGTAGCTGAAAGCAAAGTCTTCTACCTCTTCAAGTTTGCCC
>VZTT01054204.1:5774-18513 GCA_013400855.1 Buphagus erythrorhynchus | reverse complement strand
GAGCACCAGTTGCATTAGATTGAGGGCTCTGGCACAAGATCAGGAGGAGAAAACTTTGTCAGTGCAACTCTTCTGGTGATCCCTGTCCTTTGTTTTCAGGTGTTTGACATTATTCAGAGGATACAGATGCACAAGGCATAACTGTAGTGGGAGTCCTTGTGTCTTCATGTGGGGGGAACCGTAGATAAACACTAAGGTTGTGTCAAGGATCTTGGTTATTTAGTGTTTCCTTGTGGAACTTTTCCAAATGGTGTTCCCAGAGTCCCAGAAAAACTTGAAACTTGTGAAAACCAGAGAATGGTCAGATTTTTCATGTACAGTACATGCTATAGTAGCTTCTGTCAGGNGCTTCTTTCAGGCAGGCAAAGCAGTGGAAGGAGTGAGTGGGATGGCAATTAGATGAAATGCACTTCCAACCCTTTAGAAGTAAGTATGTTTTCTGGGAAGTTGTGTATTTTTCTCCTCTTCCTTGCAATTGTCACTTCAGTTGACCTCTACTTAATCTGTCCACAGCTCCCACCAGAGCTTTTTGAAGAACACAGTCATGTAGGTGAAAATTAGACTGGCTGAGGATCAAAATAGACTTTTCTATCCCATGTGTTGGAGAGTTAATCATGTGGCATAGAATACAGGAACAAGAGACTTAGATCTGGATTATCTGGATCAAAGGCTTCACCATGTGGTGTTGTCACCCCCTGAATCCAGCACAGTGGCTCAGATGTCCAAGTATCACAGAACTTAGAGGCAAACCAGAATGATTGCCAGTGGTCTGTGAGCTTCTGTAGAGCAGAATGTCTCCCCACCCACCAGCAGCATCAGAAGCTCCAGTCCTGCAGAGCAGGATGTGGTGCTGAGAGTACCAGTGCATATATTGCTACTGTCTGAAGTAGTTTTTCCTGTCGTGGGTGAAATACAGGGCTAGAAGGAGCTGAATCCTCTGTAAAACCACCAGTGGGATCCAGCTTTTCACCAGAAGTTTGTACCTGTATAAATTATTCAGACAATAAGAGCTAAGGAGTCCCAAATGGGTTTGATTTAACAACGCTCATAGTTTCATTGTGTCCCCGTTGCTGCCTTCTTTCTCTGCAAAGAGAAAATAAGAGCAGAGATTTCTGCTTTCGAGGTAAATGCAGTGTTGCAAGTCCTTTTGGTCTGGTGCCCAGCCTGCAAATGAGAGTCTGACCATGTCTGCTCTACTGTGGTGAGTGTAGAGCTGCTATCTAGGAGCACATCAAAAACTTAGCAAGACAAATAAGAGACTAAACAGTTAAGGGGATAGAGAAGGCAGAGAAATTGATAATTAAAGCTGTCAAGTTGCAGTAAAAGGAGTGCAGAGCCTGGAAGGAAAGCGGGTGGGTGAGCAAAATGTCATACTTGCAGGTGAAAGTTGGCACTTGAACAGCATTTTAAAGCACTCCAAAGCCACCTCCACTGACATCTCAGCTGCATTGTATGTTCTGTCAGAGGCTCTGGCTGTTCAGTGTATTGTGGCTGTGACTCACCAGACCCTGCCTCTTGCTGCCTCACCAGATACTGTACAGAGACAGGCAGAGGTATTGTGTGAGACAGGAGATAAATACGTGCAGGTTGTTGTTCCAGGCCCCAGCACACACGTGCTCCAGAGTGGATGAGTGCTTATGCACAGAGGTACAAATGTGAAAGCAAATCCCTCTAACCCCTGACAATTCATTGTATTCTCTCAGAAACCATATGGATTTATTAGGATGTGTATGTTTAACGTGATGTTGGTAAAAAGAACTGGAGTTGAGAGTAGAAGGATGTGAGGGGGAAGATGCACATGAAATTAATACTTAGCCTTTTTTTTTTTTTCTTTTGCCTGCAGAGCAAAAATGTACTCAAGCTTAACATCCTATTTTTTTAATGTAGGGAAAATTCTCTTTCAAGTTCAGCAATTCTCTTCCAGTACTGATGGAGATGGAGCCCCATCTGTCTCTGGCCCTGTAGCACTTAGCAATGCAGCACATTTGAAGGGATCTTCTCCACAAGTCCAGGACAGAGCACTGCCACTTTCTTATTGATGTCACAGTGCAATGTGAGAGGTGTGGGGCTGATTCCAGGCTGGAACAGTGCAGATGGACCTGTGACGTGCTGGAAGGGTTCAGTGTGCACATGGGGATGGGGATAGTGGGCAAGGAAGCCAAGATTCCTCAGGAGAACTCTATGGAAAACTGTGACTCTGCAAGAATTGGATTGGGATACAATGACTGGCACAAATGGAAAACCACACCTGTTTCTTGTGAGCTTTCCTTTTTCAAGGAAAGATTGTCACTTCCTTCTGCTCTTGTGTCCCTGGGAAGATGCTGAGGGTGTAGGCTGCTGCTGCCTGGACCATGAATGCTGAAGGAAGTCATCATGCCAGGGCAAGGGCTGCTGTCAGAGCAGCAGGAAGACACAGACTCAGAACAGTGTAAGANGCCATCACCCGTTCCTGTTTCTATTTGTTCCTGTTAAAACTTGTTTTTAACTGGAGGACAATTTATGTTTCTGGAAGGTCAGATTTCATATTCAAAGTAACAGTAGCATGCTTTCTGGTTAGACTTTCAAATATACCCCTAACCATTTAAAAATACTTAATCATCAGCTTTATCTATGGCCCGTTATTCACCATTTAATCTATAATGGCTTCCTTTTAAGCATTAACAGTTACTTATTACCTTAAATCCCTATTTAAACATGAATTTGAGGATTTGGACTTGTAAGGGAGAATAAGCAATAAAAGCAGCTGAATGCCAGAACAAGATTCTGCTATCAGGCCAGTATGATCAGAAATTAGGAATAAGGGGAAGAATAGAAAGCATCTGTTCTCTGTTTCTCTTTCTGATCTGTTTATTCTCTCTAGTCCACCCAACATGTTTTTACATCACACTCTGTACTTGAGAATTTTTTTCTTAAGATGCCATTATATAGCACCCTGCAAAAAGCACCAGCGTCTCATTAAAAGATAAAAGTCCCATGCAATTCAAAGAGAAAGCAAATACCCATTCCAAGTAATAAAGCTGTGCCTCATCTTCCATTGAACTGCAGGGGGCAGCCAAGAATTTGGGTAAAGTGTTGCTACCCGGATTTATCTTGTCAGGCTTTTCCTGGAATTAATACTTATTTTTTGTTCTGGTACAGAACTTGTGTTTTCATCTATGAAAAAGTGAATCATAAGAGAGGATGCACTGTAGTACTTTAATACAGCCAAGTGTCCTTCCTGACAGTGCTCAGCATTGCAGATTTCAAAGAGGGGTGCAACCACTTGCCATAGTGGACAACTGCAGAATGCCCCTATTCCACGGGGGAATGATTTTCTTACCTTCAGACAGTGATTTATTTATACCTGGGAACACGAGAATTTGTAACGTTTCTGAATAATTATAATAACAATAATTCTATCTAATGAAATGTTCCAGTGCTCTCATTTTCTGTATAAGTTACTAATGCTTTTTGAATCTTGCCTTGCTCCTCACTGCACCCTGCTATCTTGTGAGTTTTAGAGATTAGCTGCATGTTGTGAGGAAAGAAAATATTTCCTTTCATCCGCTGCTCTTTCACCTTTGCAAATGTACCTTTGTCCTCCACTGTAACAGAATAATTGGGAGTGCCTAAACTGCCAGGCATTTTGTAAACAACTGTGATCTGCCTTCTCATGCATCTAGTCATGAAAGAAGATCATTTTTTTTAAATCTTATGCCTCTAACTACTTTTACCACCGACTTTGGATCCTGCTTATTTTTGTGGTATATTTAAGATATATTCAGAATGGGTTTTCTAGGGTAAGTGTAGCATTTTTTAAAGTAACAGTTTTGTAGTATTTTTAGTGTTGTCTCTGGCCTTGCCATTGAGGTTTATTATTTTCAAGAAGGATGGTGTTTTCCTGGCTTAATCAGCTCCATCCTCACTTGGTTTGATGAACTGTATTGGAGAAACCCTTTTACCTTTAAGCAGTTTTTTTGGAGGATTACTGGCCACAAATGGGGTTGGTGAAGGACACCAGAGTCTCTCATGTACATGCCCATAAAAAGTGATGCCTTTTTTTAGACCTTTTAGATTTCAGTGTTAATGTGTCTGGCCTGAAGAGAGTGCTTACTCTTACCTAAATACCCAGAAAGGACTGAGCAGAAAATAGGGAAGCAAGTGGATGAGGATGTGATGCTGGTAGTTTGTGAGAGGTACAGAACAGAGAGAAAAAGATGGACAGTCCCTGTCAGAGGTGGATTTGGAAGGGTAAGGACAGGACAAGACTTAAGCCTTTTCCCTGCCTTCCCCTCAGCTCATGGGAGTGATTCTCAATATTACAGAACCTAATTTCAGGAGCTCAGGATTAAAAAAAGGTTGAGTGGAAATATAAATAATGGATTAAGCTGAAAAATTGGTTTAGGCACTTTGACAATGTCTCTGAGGTGTCTTTGCCCCTTTCAAGGAGAAACAGATTGGAGACATAAGATGCAGAAACATGGCTTCTGTTCACTTTTCTCACTCACGTTCTAAAATCATATCCAAACTCTTATTGTGCAAATGTGCTGCTCATGATCAAAGACTTATCTCAGAGCAGAGGAAGTCCCTGGAGAGCAAGGCCTGAAGGCTAAGTCTGCAGTGCAGCTGGCTGTATCCCAGTCTGTTTGGGAAATCTAGTCATGCATGACGCAGCATCTGCTGATCCAGTGAAGTGGGGAGCAGTGCACCCCATGTCCTTCCCTGACTTACCTAAGTAAGCCCCTTTACCAAACCAGCTCCCTCTGGAGGCCATGGTCCATCAGGAGCTTGGCCTCACCAGTGTCAGGTTGTCTGTAAGACTCTTCTTTAACACAACACCTATTAATTTCCTGAATTTTCTCAGGAATTGAATACTCTGGCTTAGAGGCTGGAATTTATCTGAGAAGGGATGAGCTCTTTGCCCTTTTCAGTTTATTTTTCCTCATGCCTCGTTTCTGGTATTTCCATCCACTCACAGAGTGACTCTAATAGCAGTATTAGGAAAGAAGCAACAGAAAGATGTTCAGTGAAACTTCAGAGCTGATGCCCTGCAGGTATGACAGAAACAGCCATGAAAGCAGCATACCTGTTTGCATAGAGATCTGTGATGTGATCATGTGATGCCTTCCTGCCTTTACTGCCTCCCTTGTGGGACACTGGGTTTGTGTGCCAAGGAGGCTGCTGTTAGCACAGCTCAGACACCTCACAGAGAGCAGTGCCCTTGATCTGTCATTAAAAACGTTCTTGACACACTGTGGCATCAGGAGGAAGGCTTGTGATGCTAATTGCTGGCAGCACTGTTCTACCATGGATGTTACACAGAAACCCTTGGTACATTTTGTTTTCATTTTGAGATAGAGAGGCTGGCTTGGTTTTGCTACTTTTTTTTCTTTTTTTTTTTTTTTGGAAGAATTTCCCCAAAGGGCATATGACAGCTGTGAGGGTAGGGCTGGGATCCCAGGAAGGTGACCTTTCCATCCCTGTAGTTTCTGGTGGGCTTTTTTATTATTTTGTTTTAGATTTTTTTTGTTGTTTACTTTGGGGGGGTTTTGTCACTGAATGATGTTCCTATGCACTCTGCAGCCCTGCAGGACTGTCCTCTCAGCCAGATCTGTGTGTAATGTAATCAGGCAGGGTTTTCAACTACTTCACAACCTTTACACCTTTAGAGTGTCCAGCCTGCTTTATCTTCTCTATAGTAGTATCAAAAGCTGGAGAATTTCCCTTGTTTGCACCTTGCTTTTCTAGAACTTACCTGTGCTCTGTAACAATTAAGAAAATTAAGATATAGGGACATATGCCCTTGTTTGGGTTGAAAGTGGAAATTAATAAGACAGGAAATTTGTTTCTACTCTGCAGTCAGTAAAGGAAATTCACTGGAACTAAATTAATCATGAAACAGGCACAAAGAAGAGAACAGATTATCAGGGGATTAACTCATTAATTAAGTTCATACCAAAATTCAGAAAAGAGTATTCTTCAAGATAACAACCAAGTTCAAAGTTCAGCAAGAGCTGGTCTTGGGGTACACGCAATTTTATATCAGAACTCTGCCAAGGTTTTATTTTAGCCCGGCATTTGGCTGATTATAATGGTATATCAGAAAAGCTGCAGGAAGGCATTCAGCAGCTGGCATCATCTAACCACAAAGTATGAGGACAGAAGCCATTATCAGCCCGTTCACATCACTAAACTCTGGTTCCTGGTGTTAACAGCAGTGTGGGAGCCCTCTCTGTTATGGCACCTTGCTAAATTTAGAGCTTGATTGCAAATCCTCCAGTGAATAGCAGCTGCTTGCTGGTGAGGTTTTTTTCCAGCATGAGGGTGAGCAGAAACCACATGCAGATTTAAGTGAGGTGAAGTGCTAAAACACCATCCTCCACGTGGCACTTCTCAGGACCCCCAGCACGCCCTCTTTGTTCCAGTTCTCAGAGGCAGGGCAGGATGGAGGTAAATTCCTGCGTGGTTCCAAGCAGATGGGGTTTGGCTGGAGTCTCCTCGCTGTTCTAATGGGAAGCTTCTCTCCATGAATCTTTCTTAGGCTGCAGCTTGAATTCAGGGTTAATTTAGGACCCACACAGCCCTATTCTTGTTAAATCAAGATTGATGCTGCCTGTGCTGCTCGCTGCACTTCAGCACGAGCCTGCTTGCTGTGCAGGTAAATGTCTCCTTTGGTGGTGCCAGGTACGGATACCCTGGTGAAGGGAATGTAGGAGAAAGGAAAAGAACTCTGCTGTTACTCTCTGTTCTGTGCTGCAAAATCCTGCCAGGTCCCTTCACAGCCCTTGTGGTGACACCTGCTGCTGCCAGATGCCACAAGGTCCCTGTCCCTGGGCTGGAGCAGAGGCCACACTGCTGCAGCAGAGCTGCCATTAGTGTGTTGAGATTGGTTTCTGTAGCACGTTCTTAATGAACTAACAAAGCAGAGCTGAACACTGGTTGGAATGGGAGTGAATCCATGTGAGAAAGGCCCCCTGCTTCCTCACTTACCCTTCCCTGTCTCCTGCTTTTGCCGAGTCTCAGCAGGAATGCAATCAAACCACGCTGGGGACATCTGAGCTGCCTGTCTGCCACCCAGGACTTCCTGGGTAGTGAAGTTTCTGCTTTGTTTATTTAGAGCTAAGTGTTCTGCTGGATCTCTTCTCACCTTCTGTAAATAACAACTGTCCTCAAAATTCTTCAGGCTGATTACTGAGAGCTGTTTTGAGCTGCTGAGCTGTATTAATCTGTAATATACTCTGGTCTGTGAATGGGAAAACTAATGCATTGAGGATGTCACAAGAGGTAAAAGCCAAAGGACTTAGTCTTCCTGGACACGTGAAGTACTTTGGTTGTGATCTGAATAAATCTCCCAGCAGCAGCAACAGTGCATAAACTGTTAGAGGAATTTGCCTTTAAAATCAACATGATAGAAATTTTAAAGCACCAAAACTAATTCAGTTTTAGAAAAGGTGAGACACAGGGTTGTGTTTTTTTGCCTACCTGTAGTTTGTCATGGTAAAGTTTATTCCACTTAATACAGGAAGTGATGGCAGAGGGGCAAACACATAGACACAAAGAAAAATGACACTCAAGTCCTTCAGGCCCACCAAATGGATTCACCAGTTTTATTAGCCATCTAAAAGTTTTGTATCTGGCAATGCCAGTTTTCAGGCACTTTCTTTAGTCATTGAGAGCAATTCATCCCATCTGTCTAACAAACCTTTCATAGGTTCCACTAATAGCAGGGTAGCTAACTGGAGAATGCTGTCTCACCAGTGAGAGAGTAAAAATATAAAAAGAGAAGAGGAGGCATAGTCTAAAGCTGAAATTCTCCTCTTTCTGTTTTTTAGTCTAAACCTCTTCATATCAGAGTGTGAAAGCTGGAAATGCATCTCCTCAGACCCAATCAAAAAACACATTCTAGCAGCCCTTGCTAAAGTGCAGATGGGAAAATAAATATGAGGTCCATGGATTCTACAATTATACAGAATTCAATCCAGAGTTTACACTGTGATAATTCAGTCCTGTGTAATCCAAACCAGGCTGATAAAATACCAGCTTGTCCTGTGTATGTGATACAAGGCACTTGAAGACTTCTCTGTGCTTTGGAACAGGACAGTTAAGAATGCAGAGTACACGTTCAGGGAGCAAAATATTTCTTCTTTGTGTTTTTAATACAGCAGAATGCTTTGCTGCTTCTTTAGTTTCCTTCTTTCAGTCACAACAAAGGAATGTTGGAAGTGGCTCCAGAGAAACAAAGCCTAGAAAAGAAAAGGGATTTAGAGAGAAGAGATTAGATGAAATTTGTAAGAAAAAGAATTCCCAGTGCCATGTTCCCAGCTCAGTCTTCTGAAGGGAAGCCCTTTGCTCCTGATCCCTTATGATTCACTTGGCAGCTCTGCCTGGAGTGGCCTCTCTCCTTCATCTCTGCTGCTGTAAACTAATACCCAGTGATAACAGCCCTGCCAGGCTTGGTCGCTGCTGATGTGTTGTACACAGCTTTCGTTAATTTATTTGTGCCCAGCAGCTCATCAGTGAAAGCTTCTCCTAATTCCCTTCCTTCTGATCTGTTATGGACTTCTGAGGAGCAGGAGTGAGTTTGCAAGAGAGGAGTGACCTGTGATGCTCTCTTGGTGTAGCTTGAGCAAGTTCTATTCAAGCTTTCCTTTAACACAGCACAGTTTAATCAGGTCATGCTGATACAGACTTGTACCTCCTCATCTTCCTGCCTTTTGACCTTACAGTGATTGGCTTTTAATATTGTTATCTTCAGTAGAGACTGATTTTCCTGGTTTGGGAGCCATGGGCAGTCTTCTCCCTGCCTCCCCTTCCTGATATGCAGCAATTCCTGCTATGGTTGGTGGAAAAGGGTGGCAGTCACCCTGCAGTGCTCTGGCCTGAACTCTTCCAGCCCTGCTGCTCCTTCACCTCTGCTCTGACAGTTGGTGTGGAAATTATTCCTCCTGTATTATCATTGTGGTGAATGAACTTTAAACTTCATTTGTGTTTGCATAAAACTGGAGGAGTTCAGGGCTGGCAGGGATCTCCACAGGTCATCAGCTTCCTGTAGTGAGGATCAACTTTACCTGGACCACTCTTGCTATGTTAATCTAATCTTTTCCAGGAAAGCTTTAATAATGGAATTACTAGACTTTTTCAAATAATCTCTTTTAACCCCTACCACCCTTATATTTTCCAGGCATCTAGCTTGAGCCCTATCTTGCTACAGGAAGTCCTGGAAAGTCATTTTTTTACCTATCCAGCCTAGACGTAGAGAATTAATTATTTTAGTGTGTCTTCTGCACTGTTTTCACTTGAATCAAGTCTTCCCTGAATTGCTTTGCCCAAGCTGGAAACAGATCTGTAGCAGAAGTCTTAATAGTGCTGGATCAAGAAAGAACAGATTAATTTATATGTCAGCCTAAATTCTTTATACCTACACATACTGTATTTGCATTTTTGTAAAAGAAAGGAATGGGTGGCTCATGTTCAGCTTGTAGTTTTCAATAAGGCAAATCAGTATTTTTTCCCAGTAGAAATACTACCTTGTCATTGCTCCTCATTTTCTATGTTTGTACCATTAATTATTCCCATCTAATTGAAGTAACTTGTACTTGACCCTATCAAATTGCAACTTTTTTTCAGGTTACAGCTCTAGTTTGTCAAAATTATTTTGAATTTTAATGCAATTTTTGTCTTAGTTTGGTTTCATCTGCAAATTGAATTAACATACTTTGCATTTTGTCTAAATCCTTAATAAAAATACTGAATTGTATCAAATCCATGTCTGAGTCCTGCAGAAGCTCGTTCAACACATTTGTTTTGACAATGAAATGCTGAGAACTGCTCTGAGTACAATTTTCTAAACAGTTTGTATAATTACTCTGCTGTGGTTCACCTAGACCCTGCTGCTTATTTGCTGCAAGAACTTGAAATTATTTCAAAAAACTTTACTCTGTGACATCTTGTCCATGGGGTATTCCCCTGGTACCTTCTCAGAGAAGCAAATTAGAACAGGCCATCATAATTTGTTCCTGACAAAGCTGTGTTGACTGATTCCCACTTCTTTTCTCCTAAGTGCTTCCAAATTGTTTCTTTGCTCTGAGGAACTGGAGTTAACCTGACAGATCTATCGTTTTCTGTCTTCTCCTTTCTCCTGTCCTCAAAAGAAAGTTACTCTATTGTGTCAGTTATCTGGTTCATCACCAGTCCTTCCTAAGTTCAAAAAAAAAAATCATTAACAGCTTTGAGTTTGATTGAGTCAGTCCTGCAGAGCTGCAGAACGAATACAGTAGATTCAGATCATTTGGAAAATCTGAGCAATTTAACTTCTCTAACCAATCCCTTTTGTCTTCTGGGCCGCCTTTGTTAGTTCTTAACAATGTTAATTTATCACAGCTGACCTTTCATGAAAACTGATGCAAAAATCACTCTTCTCAGCCTTATTGTCAATAAGTTTTCTTTCTATGAAAAACAGACTAACAAATTATGCTGCATTTTATTAGTAATAAACTTAAAGAATGATATTCTTTGCTGTGTGATATTTTTGCCAGTCTCACCTCCATGCTTTTCTTAGCTGTACATTTGCACTCATTAGGCTATTCTATTTTTTTTTTTTAACTTCCTTTGTAATTTTGCCATATATTTGAAGTCAGTTAAGACCTTTTGGTATGACCAAGATGGTCTGGCTACCTTTTTTTGTAGTAAAATAGCTCAATTTTGTAATTTTTCTTTTTGAATGTACAGGGTTTTTTTAATAGTCTCTTATAGAAAGAAAATTCTTAAGGATCCTCCCCCACGCATCCACCCACCTCCATTGAATTCTTGGCTGTGGAAGATTTACATAAAACCTTGGCTGTATGATCTTACTCTTTCACTAAGCTTTGGTGGAGTTCTTTCATGGAAACACCTTCATGGTTCTGGGGCTTTTGTTGTCTTTCTCTTATGGCACTGCTTGCAAAGAAAATGTGAGTTTGTGCTTTATTGCTAGAGAACTTCATGTTTTATGCTGGGTTGACAAGGTCTTTCAAAGTGAGAAAATCTGCTCAATATCAGGGTTCATTGCTTGTGAAGGAAACTGTGTTCAGAGTCACCTTTGCCTGGAAATCATACTCGCAGTCAGACAAAGTTACAAGATGAATAAACCACATTATTCTGTTAAAGTGCAGCTCAAACAAAGATTGCAAATTTCATCACATGCTTGTTGTTGCAAAACTACACTGAAAACCTTTGCTCGTTTTATCTAAAGACCTTGGCTTTACCCCTTATTCTGCATTCCTGTTTCCCGAAGTCTCTTCATTCTTTGAAGGGATTGTCAGGAGTTTTTGATCGATTGAAGGTGTTAAAAGTAGATTGGAGTTAGACTCCAGTGTATTGCTACTCCTTTAGTCTGGGTGATGCTCTGTAATAGCCCAGAACTGGCCTACAAATCATCTGATTATATTGGCTGGGTGCCTGATGAATGTAAACCCAGGCAGATTTGCTTTCAGCTTTCTTGCTGGGTACCCTTGGTCTACCTTGTGAAATGAGGGGAAATCCAGTAAATTTAATAGCCTTGACACTGGTCAGGGTCAGCAATATATATGTTTTTTTTCCTTCTGACTTAAGTGTATGTAATTCTCTATTTCATTTGTTACTGGCCATCCCCTACCTTGTGCTGGAGTGAGGTTTCTGGAAGGTCACAATGAGCTTCCCTGAAGCTTCTTCCTCTCCAGGCTGAGCAGCCCCAGCTATCCCAGCCTGCTTTGATAGGAGAGTCTTCATGAAGAAGGCTTGTTCTCCCCAGTAAAGGCTTCTTGGCTCCCTGTGATAATTCTCTGTTTCACAGAGCACTCCAGAATATTTAACTTTTACATCTTCTTTTACAAAGGCTGTAGGCTTACTGGGATAGAACAGACAGCATTTCTGAGTGTACATACAGGGTGGGTGGGTTTAGGTGCTGGAATGTGCTTCCCTCAGTATTTTGGAGTGTATTATCAATTTTCCCCAGTGCTTATGATCTGAAGATTGAAATCTGTAGCTGCACTCTGTTGGGTTTGTGTCTCCCCTAATTGCAGTGTCTTCTAGCTCATCCTGATTTATAGCTTGCTAAAAAGCTTGTATCCCATAGGATAGAGAGCATGATGTGCAGTTTTATATGGCAGGACAGATACCAATGAAAAATGAAGACCAACTTTATCTGTCCTGGAAAAAATACAGAGGAACCAAAGGGAGAAATTGAAAAGGAAAGGAAATGTGACAATATATGTTGACCATACCTCTTTCTCTTTGCTCTGAAGTATTTTGGTCTCCCAGACCAGAGGTTTTCTAAAGGAGGGTTTAAAGGACAAACTGCTTGCTCAATAACCTTCATTTAGAGGGTGTGGGGTGTTGTCACTCAGGGAATTGTTCATTCCAGGTGGGTTTACCTGTGTTCAATGGAACTGCACTTCACCTGCAGTGGTGGAAAGAATAAAAATATGAGCTTCCATCATTTCTAAATGCCATTATGCTTCTGAGGAGATGAGAACTATTTTCTGAATACAGCCTTAGTCTGAGGTGGACATGAGGTAAAAGAGGCTGAATCAGAGCTCCATGAATATAGTATGAGTTCTTTTGAATTCAGGTGCACAGTGTGTGAGAGAATGCAGTCTTGAGCAAGAAAATTTCAATACTTTCATTTCTTTATTCAGCCCATTTGTTTCTAATTATGTTTTGTTTTTGTTTTTTGTTTTGTTTTGAGCAAAAGGTACTCTGATGTCCTGCCTGCAATCTGGAGAATAATAATTGTTCCTGATAT
>VZTT01054202.1:61614-78938 GCA_013400855.1 Buphagus erythrorhynchus | reverse complement strand
CCCTGTAAAATACTCTTAGACATAAAAAAGCCATCAGACCCAATCTGTGATTTGTACTGGAACAAATCTCTGTGAGCAAGTATGTTGTAGTTAACTGTTAAAAATAAAATTCTTGAGGGCCATTATACTTTGTGCATTCGAAGTTAATACCTAATCCAAAATTGAATTAGATAACTGCAGTCTGCTGAAAAACAGGGCAATGTGGGTGTAGTATACTCACATATCTGAAGCTATCAGGTGTATCAGGTGCATATAATGTACATTGATGGTTACACAAAACTATAGCACTGGAATTTTTGTTCAGATACCAAAATAACAGGTTCAGCAATATGTGATATTTAAATGTGCAAACTAGTATTTATGCTACTGTACTGCAAGGCTGTTTCAAAGACTGGGAGAGTTTCCAAGGAGGGTGGCCCATCAGATGAATCCAAGTTGGGAAGCAGCCAAGCTTTCTAGGAGGATGAAGGGAATGGAGGGCCAGGGAAACATTAAAGGGTCATGAAGGCAGGGGAGATAAGGGTTATTGGCAGGTCACAGGAAGGGAGCATCAGAAAGTTCAGTAACATTGCAGGGAACTTCTGAACTTTGCAAGGTCCTATTTATGTCCTGTTTATTGATTTATGTCAGAATGAAACTTTCTTGTACCTGAGAGGATTCTTAAAGCAACAGCGAACACTGAACTGCCTGCCATATGAAGAATATTAGGTGACTAAATCTGCTGCCATTAGGAATGAATCAGTCAATAAAAGATGCTATAAACAATCTATTAACAATACAACCTATTGTCAGATTTCCAAGCTTTCTATTGTAAATACTTCATAAGAGAATTATGCTTCCTTGTGGGGATTACACCATTTGGTCTACATTTATTCTTGCCAAGTTGAATGTTATTATTTGGAAACTTCCTATAAATTCAGTGTGAAATGAAAAGGCGTATGAGCAGTTCAGATCTTCTCTCAAGCTCAGTGGTAAAGATGTGGAAGTAAATCAGGACTGGGATTTAACAATTCGAAACGTAAAACTTTCTTGTTTTTATTTTTTTTTAATGTTGCAACATGTTTTAATAAAGCGGGAAGGTACAGTTGATCGTTGCATATAGCTATGGGAAAACATTTCTCTCCTCTGCAATTCCACTGAGGACAGTACTTAAAAACAATTTCATGAATTGAAGTGACAGGTCACTTACAACTAGTGGAGAAATTCAATAATTAAAATTAAAAATTTAATTAAAAGCAAATGAAATACTATGGCTAGTTTAGAATCAGGATAAGAGCTTCAGTCTAACTAAAATAGAAGAGAATGACAAGAGCACAAACAGCTCAATATATCTATCATTTTCTTGTCCTGAAGTGGGAATGGGAACTCTTGCATGCAGTTTTTAAACTTCACCTAATCATTGCAACAAAAACATTATTACAACAACAGCAACAATAGCATTATTAACCACTGCAACAACAGCATTATTAATAATGTTTCACTTATGCTGCCTTCTGTTAGCCAGCATGTGTGATTCAACCTATAGAAGCAGAAACTTCTTCCCTGAAACAGCCTTCATTATGTCTTGTTTCATGTCAGTGTTGGAACTTGGAAGCAAAGTTGACACATACGTTTCCTATTTCCTGTATGCAGCCCATTTCTGAAGAGCGACCCTCTCTGTTTTTCATCTCTCTTGATTCTCTCATGTAAACAATTCCTCAAAAACCATTATAAAGTCATTTTATAAGCCTGGATTTCTTGAATGAATTGAACAAAACATACTTGTGTTAGCTGGGGGATTAAACTGGCTGTTTCCAATGAATCCTCAACACTACTGCTTTTGACTTAGCTAGAATTCCACATGGAGACCTCCCAGCTATAAAAAAAACTGAGTTTACCTTATGGAAGAACATATTGCATGAAGCTTCTTACCACCAGGACATAACCACACTTATTCAACAGACAAAATACAGGAACAGCTGTGGGAATTTGGGGAATCTGTTTTTGTACAGTTTAAAGATGCTGACTGGCATCACAGCCTTTCCACGTGTAGCTGTATCAGACTGTAAATACTATTTAATATGTATGGCTGGTTTACTGCCACTGTTCTAATTTGCTAGCACAGTAAGATAAATCCTTGCACCAAATGAACACAGAACTAAAACGAAAGTCACAGAGCTTTCAAGCTTACATGTCAAAAATACCCCAAAAACCTCTTAGACATGTTTGACTCCATCTAAAAGCTGAGATAATTTCAAAAAAATTCCCCTTGGACATGCTTGGCTTCATCTAAAAGCAGAGACTATTTCCAGGAAGACCATAAACAAGCAAAGTAAGCAGTGGGAACCACTTACTTTGCTATTTATTTTTAAGCGTTTGATAAAGCTGAGAAGGGTTTATATGGAATACTTGCTTCAGGTGACAGTGCCTTAAATCCAGGCGGCTCTTTGGAGAGGTCATCTGTAATTGTAGAGTGCTTACAAAAATCAGGATTCCCATAACAGAGTTATGAGAACATCTGCATGAGTTGATCTGCTTGAGGGAGATGATGAAAGGCTAGAGAGACACATAAATGAAAAGGAAAACATATGGGTCCAAAATGGTGGCAAATACAAAAGCCTGGCAGAAGCTCAGCTACAGTTCAGGTTGTCAGTGCCAAAAAAAGAATGGACTAATTTTAGCTTGAAGAAAGGAACTGGTTCATTCATTGTCTTGGATTCAAGAACTCTTGGTTGTGTGAACCCTCGCTTATGTAAAACCCCACTTCACTCTGAGTTTTCCCTTTGTTTTCCCTTTCTTCAATATTACACTCAATGTTGTATACTTATTCTACCTGTCAGCCATGCAGTGCTTGGAACCATAAGCTTTCTGCTTGTGACACCAAGTTGTTATGTGGGTCATCTAATAAGCATGATTTATGTACATTGGATTAAATTCACAAGTATCCTTTAAAAGAAAAGATTTTACCTCTAATACCTAGCTTTACTGTTATATAAATTGGAAATGTCTCAAATACCTTTTAGTGAGAAGCAACAAGCAAAATCTTCCTGTACTACAAGGACACACAGAGATCCTTGTTTTTCAAGGGGCTGGATTGTGTAAACAGACAAAGGAGAGAACTCAGTATAAGAGGATATAAGATATAGAGAGATGAAATAAATGATCTGCCAAGCATAACACAGCAAGTCTTAAAAAGAAGGAAATTTAATTTAGATTTTCTAGCACCCCAATACTGAATCAGTTCAGTCACGGGATTTTCTAAGGCTGATCCCTAACTTTACAGTCAAGATAAAGGTAAATCTTTACTCTCCTCGGTTCACATTATATTTACATATAAAAGAGGTGTCAGAAAGTACCAAACTGACACCCTCTGTTGAGTGCCAGAAAAGCATTGCTTCAGGCTTTTTCCAAATAAAATGTTTTCTATGAGGCTTCTCATTATTCTTTAAGGGAAAGCAAATGAAATTAAACCAACATCTGAAGCTTTATTTTTTTCTTGCACTAAATGTTTTATATTGCTCAATTATAAATCATTTTAGAAAGCCGTTAAGACAAAGTACTCATACATAAACTGGACAAAAATATTGGACAATTTGTAGTATCTTACTGTTGGATCTGTTTTCCACTGAAAGATGAAAGGAAAAAACATTTTTTATATTTCCAACAATATTTTTAGCAAATTAACCACATATTAAAAACCTCACATTTTTCCAGCTCAGCACTACATTCTCTCCACAGTTTCTGGCTAAAAGAATCTCCTTTGGTTAGTCCTAGAAACTAATCATTTCCTTCAGTCATGTGAAAAGAATAATCTATTATTTTATGGAACTTAAATAAATACCACTGAGATGCAGAAAATCCAAAGTTTACTATGTCAAGATGCTTCATCATGTCACAGCTGAGCATAATCCATGTTTTTATGCATCCTCCTCTCTCAAGAAACCACTTGCAAACTCCAAACGTACAAATACTGGCATATACCTCACTTCTGTCAGCTTCAAGACTTTTTTAGTCTGTAACATCTCGTATCACAGCAGCCTGGCTTAAATGTCTCAGGAACAATGCACACTCAGAAACATCCAAGTATGGGGCTTGTTCCAGCAGAGTATCAGATACACATAGACCTTTTCCCCCATGTGATCTGCAGCCCAGAGGGTGGTGGTTATGCCTCTGTTTAAAGTGGATGCAGCCAGACAGGACGACAGGACAAGAATACTCAAAACCAAACAGGCCAAGTTAAAAAGCCATTGTGTTCTGATATTTGCAAACAGGGTAGAACTGTCTGGGAATCTTCTAATGAACATTTTTCCATTGTTTAAAGTGTTGGCTGGACAAAACTGGAAGTTTCCTCAAGGATGTATCCTGCATGACTTACACAAGAGAGAAAATGTGAGTATCTCTGAGCCTGTGTCTGCGTCTGTGTGCAAAGGTCCATTACAATACAAGATAAAGAAAACACATAACCCCAAGATTTCTACACGATTCTTATACAGAAGTATTTAAGGTGTTCTTTGTAATAAGACAATCAACTTAGTCAATGCTTTTCTCAATTTTCCTCTGACCGATGAAATTACCAGGTCTTTCTTTGGATCTGATTATCTTCCTACCTAAAACTTTATGGATCAATCAAAAAGTCCCTGGTATCAAGAGCAGCCAGCGTATACTTGGCATTTAAGAAGACCCTATATACAATTATGCAGTAATTAGATTTATTTTACTTGATCAGCTCTATTTAAGTTTATGACAGTGTTACCAGAGAAAGCTAGAGACTGGTTCTAGAGACCCAGTAGTTCTTTCATGTTACAATGTCCTCTGCCCAGACATAAGAAATAATTCCTTTGATTTGACTGAAATCCCAACACTATATGAACAAATTATGACTACTAATTAAAATACACGGGAAAAAAAAAAGAAATTTTTTAGTGGAAAAAAATATAACTTTACAGACTTTTAACATTCAAAAACTTTTAAAATTCAAAATTCAGTAACACCATTGTCTCACATCTCAGGTTATCATTTATGCTCTACAAACAGTGTTCTTGATTTTTGTATTTTACTTAGTGATGCATTATGAGGGTAAAGATTATCTTTTGTTTTACTTACAATTATTTAATACACTCATCTCATATTCTAAAGAAATATTACTGCCTCCACACTACACTTATTCTTGTGCAAAAATTAGCAGATATATTCCCAGTGTGGGTGACAATGGCGATACTTACACATCACATTTTAATAATCTTTAGTTACTAGCATATATCTGTGATATTTACACTGCAAATCCTATATGGCATATGAGATATGCATCAAATAATGGATAGATCAGGTATGTTAACCCTGTCCACAGCGTGGAGGTATGAGAGAAAGCACACATTGAAGCAAGTATGCTTACACAGCTCAAAGTGAGCTACCTGTACTTTCTAGCTCAAGTATCTTTGTTCAGCATTTCCATTTCTGGAACTCATATGTGCAGCATCAGGTTTTTTTCCCAGGGATCTGGATGACAACTATGCAATTATTTCAACAAAGTAGGCTCATCCTTAGGAAGAAAAAAACAGGTGGAATAGGTAAATGCATATTCAATTATGAGTCTGAAACAAAAAGAATAGAAGCCAAGAATGTCAGCTTGTACAAACTGACACAAGTCAGTGGAAATCAGAAGAATGACACTGTACACGTGCTGAGAGTCTGTCATTGGAACTGTAAAGTGAATCAGTGATGGAAAGACACTTTTCCCAATAATCTGCAGGATTATACAGGACACAGTAGTTACACAGGATAAAGTAATTTAAAGGGGTTCTTTTCTTTTACAGTGTAAATCAATCTTAATAGATTGATTTCTCTAAATAGAAAAAAATGTTTCTTTATAATATGAAATAATAAATTATTCCATAACTAAAGTTTTTGGTACTTTTGTTATGAACAGGATACTCAAACAGGTAATCTGATTACCATGGAAATTACTACACTCAGCAAGACAGACCAGCTACTAAAATATGAAAACTAAATAATAAGCAGAGAGCTACAACAGCAGAAGAGAAACTGAAGGAATCTACAGCAGCAGATGAAATTATCTTAAGAGGAAAATGTCTAGAAAATCCAAATTCTGGACATTCCAATTATTTTGTGAAATGCTGGAAAAACTGACATTATTAAATACTTATTGTTGTGTTTTGCATGAATAGCGTGGCACATCCTAATACTTGGCAGAACACTCACGACATAGTGACACAAAAAAGAAAGGGCTCCCTACTAAACATGTTACAGAAAAGAGCGTGCTAGGAGGGCTATCAAAACATTCATCATGTCCAGCAAGAGCCTTTAAAGCACTATAGCACTCATTCTGAAAGCTCTTGTTTGTAAAAAATCTTAAAAGCATCATTCCTCTACATTACTGTTTTTCTCCTCCAGATTAAATCAACAGTGATTTACAAACGGTTGTCAGAGGACATGATGGATAAAGGTCATCAAGTTTTACCTGCTACCCCTGGGTCCTGATGACTATGTAACTTGTCATGTTTAATGATCACCTTCTTCTCACTTTGTATTTGAAGCACTGATCCATATTGTCTGTCTTATTATACTTTAGTAAACAGGAAATTCTGTTTTCTGTCTTATAATTCTTTAGTGAACAGCATTAAATTCCATGTGCCAGCAAAAATACACATGGAATATAAGCCTGAAATATCCCCAGATAATGTGGCTTAAAAAGAGATATTTCTGAGCTCTCTACTGTGTAGCCATAATTTCACTTTTTTATAAACCACTGCATTCTATTATAGATCAATGTCCTATGGAGTTAAGTAGACAGAAAAGCAGATTTTAGTAAAATATATAAATTTGTAGTGAAAGAAATGGCATTAGATTGTACCTTGAATGATCAGTTCAGTTACAGTACCTTAAGAATAAATTTTTCAGTAAGCTTTAAGATAAACCACTTGGACAGCAAAGTTTTCTGTTTCTGTTGTGCTTTCCAAACAAAACAAAACAATACAAAACAAAGCAAAACAAAATGGCTTTCTAGCAAACCTTGTCGTTATTGTTATGCACCACATATTTTCCAGGAACAGAACTAAAAGAAATAATTTATTATATAAGACAATCAGCAATTATGTGCCAGGTAGGGCTGCCTTTTACAGAGAGTAATGTTTCTACCCTTCCATGTCCATACTGTTGGCCATGAGTACTGCAATTTTATTCTTCTGCCCCTTAAAATACACACATAAATGAACTCAGTCCACTCCCCTAGAAGAATGGGGAACCAAGAAGTCAGAACATCTGACCAGGTAAATGCTCATGCACCATTTTTGCCAGGCCAGGCAAACCTGTGCAGAAACAAATTCCAGAGAACAAATGCATTATCCTGACAGTAAGCACTAATACACATGAATGTATTACCAGCTAGCTGGTTTAAGGGTAGAAAGTCACACAAATCTTTGTTGATTGACGTTTCTGCTTATTTACAACTGCACCCCTGACCTCTGTAGGAATCTGACCATCTGGTGCTCAGGGAAAGCCTTGTTTTAGTTCTGGTGCTCAGGGAAAGCCTTGTTTTAGCTGGATGAGGACAGGACATACTGCATTATTTAAACCTTGCTTGACTGAGGCTCAGGCCAAGCATGCTGTCAGTACCATCTTCACAGGAAAATCAGGTAAAAACTAGCAAAAGTGGGTTGTGAGCTCAGAGGATCCCGTGCCTGTTGGCCAGGCAGAGGAGTGACTTGGACTTCGAGAGAGAAGGAAAAGCATGGCTCCTCCTCACCCAACCATTCTTCCACCGTATTGCCCGAAAAAAAAGAGTTCACAAGCTTATTCACATGCAAGGCTCCTGAGACCGTGGATGGCATCTGATTTTTCATGTCCTCCTGAACACCTATTACCTCCGCTTGTATCAAAATTCCCTCACGTCCCCTAAGGCGACGTTTCCGCGCTGTTGCCGCGGTGGGTGTGCGGACTGGGGAGGGCCGGCGCTCACGTGCCCGCGGCCAGGCCGTTCCGCCCTCACCGCTCGGCCGTTACCACCGCAACGCCGCGCCGCGCGCACAGCCCTGCCGCCGCCGCGGGCGCCGATTGGCCAGCGCGGCTGTCAGTCACCGGCACGGGGGCCCCGACCCTGGCCCTCTGGGTCTGAGGGGATGGTGGAGCCCTCGGCTTTGGCGAAAGGCGTGAGTGCGGCCGAGGGGAGCGTCTGGTCCGCTGGATCCAGTGTTCTGTGGGAAGTGATCCCTCCCAGGCTCTGCGTCGTTGCGCAGGGACCCGTCTCTCGACCCCTTTCCCCTCTTGCCTAGGTGAGAAGGGACAAATGACATGGTTGTGAAGTCCACGCAGCAGAGAAGGATAAGGGCTTGAGGAGTCCTAAATCCATCTCCCACGTAGGCACTCTTTTCATTCAAAAGTTCACACTTTTCGGCCAGACTGTTTTCAACACTTTTCCAAATTTAACTTTTGCAAGCTTCATATTTTCCTTGGAAGTTAATTCTTACAGAAACAATGATAAATAATTATTACAAGGAAACACGACTCGTTCAAACATTCCCATGGCAAATGTGCTCTGGTGGCAGTGCCAAGAGCAAGCCAGCAGGGCTGCTTTCGTGCTGCCCGTTTCTGCATAACAAACTTCAGTTGTCACTTAGTGAAAACTTAAAATGCACAACAGGCATCGTTTGTGTAGGGTCATGCCAAGAGCAAGTGTTCTGCTAAGCAACAGAAATCTACTGCAAACAAATTCTAGTACCTGTTTGAAATTTTTGGTGTGCCTGGTGTGCTGGTGAAGACAGCTGAAGCAAACCTGTCAGACAAGCTTTTACAGCATCATGTCCTTCAACCAGGCGAATTCCCAGGCCTGAGACCCAAAATTATATTTACAAAAAGCTTTCAGAGAAGTAAAACCAGGCTGTCTGATGAGAACATGTTGCATTGCAAAACGTCAGTGTGCAAAGAAGGAAAATGATAGCAGGCAAGGCCTTTTGACACTGCAGCACCGAGAAGCCCAACAGTTAATTCATCTTCATGCTGTGCATGGCAAAGGGTGTTCATAAAATGAGTAGCACCTGGATTAAAAGCAAATGTCATTTAACCTGCACTTTCCCTTAGGGGTTAAACACAATTTGTATTGTCAGCATGACACAGAGCTCCCACTTTTTGACAGAATTAAGATGCAGACCCTCTTTTTAGCAGTACTTGCAGAATGCTTTGATGCCATGAAAAAGAAAAGAAAAAATTATTTCACCATCATCACTGATTCTGTCACCTGAGACTGTTAGTTTGAAGTTATCTGAGGTTACAAAACTGTGATCATTGTATGTGACAGGTAAACAAATACTAAAGAATAACACGGCAGTTGCAGAGCCAAAATCTAGGAAGTGCTAAGATTAAAGTTACCCTTTGCCTCACAGATCTAACAGAAAGTTCATAAATAGAAATAAAAGTATGTTTGCATGTTGTAAACGTAGGTCAACCTACGTTGACCTATGTGTCTTCAGAAAATAAAAGGTATTTTTCTCTGTTGTATGATTTTAGATGGTAGACAGGTAAGACTGTTGTTTCCAATGAGCTGTCTCAGATGTCAACTCAAAGGTTTGAAATTACAAGGAACTAATCATAGTACAAGGTTTAGGAAAAAGACCCCAACATCTTGCTATTTTTTTTGTTTAAATTTAAGAAAGTGTTTTCAGATCATTAGAAATGAGGAACAAACTAAATAATACTTCTACTCCAATTTAAAAGCCCACCCCAAATCCTTAACAAAGTTGTCATCAAGGTGATGGAATACATTTTCTGTTACAAGTACCATCAATAAAATAGATTGATTTTTAATATATTACTATGTATATAGAACTTGGTAATTTTTTGTTAAAATTCATACCAACGATATATTAAAAATTGGTGAGAAAGTTCCAACTGAATTTCTGATTGGCATATTATGCATGTATGTGTGTATGTATGTGTGTACGTATGCTTGTATATGTGTAGATGTTTAGGTATTTGAAAAAGCAAAAACAGATAACCCTGAAAAGTATTTGGTATATTACATATGTCATACATGTGGTTTCAAGAAGAACAGCAGAAATTAATTGCTTTCCACTGTGTATCTTCTTCAAGCCAGACTCTATCACATAGTGGACAAGTTACTCTCTAGAACTAGCTTTATTATATGAAGTAATTTACATTTCTTGTACATGTGCAATTAGGGCACCCTGGAACAACAGGAAGGGTCATAGAGAAGCCATGGGAAACTTATCATAGGATATCAATGTGTCTGATAATTTCCCAAAGGGCCTGAGACAAACATCAATAAAAATATTTGTATCCCGGCAAGACAGAAACAGCCCTGATATAATTACTTTGCACGTATTTTTGTAACTGTCATTCCAACTAATAACTCTTTTGCTTCTGCTGCCCTATTTTCGTTCTTCCAAAACTCTGGGTGGGATCCTATCTGAAGGTCAACTTGGAAGCAGCAGAGGAACAATAAATAAACCAAGAGTATGAAAAATGCCTTAAAAAGTAGCTTGGATGGGGTAAAGGTGAGAGGTCATCAATTGCTAGGACTTCTTTATTTTTACTGTTTATTATAGCTCATTTGCTCATGGAGAGAAAACAAATGAGGGAAGTCCATTTCATTATACATTATTTTTACTTTCAGGATTGGTTTTCTGAACATTTGGAAATGTTTGTTATATGTCTTTCCCATTACCAGTATTTCTTTTTTCTTGTGTGCAAAGTAGTAATATTAGCTCCACTGAAGATTTTCCTATGACAACATGTTTTGGTAACTAAAGATTTAAGAACTTGACTATTCAGCCCATGAAATCAGTTATATTTAATATTATTTAGTTGTGGAGATATTACTTAGGAGACCAATATATTTATTTTTTGACATTGCCTTGTTAGTTGTCACTCTTTTGCTTTACTTTACAGGTTAGCATGCAGACCCTCCCTCAGAGCATATCTTCAAAACATCTGAAAGAATGTCAATAAATTAATTATCCTCTGTCTTCAGTAACTTTTCTTTCCTGAAGAAGAGAAAGGCAACACTGAGGCTGAAAGAAACGCATGCCTTGTTTTCATTACCATTTCCAATGGACAACCAGAAGACAGAAAAGATTATGTTGCAGCTAAGAACACAGTTCAAACATGTACAACCAGATTTCCCTTTGAAGCTGGAAGTTTTCCCAGGAAGATGGATATGGCTGCAGCTGAAGCAACAATCATTTTTCATGAAGTGAAATACTGCCACACATTCCAAGGCTCGACTACTCCAAGCAAATTACACAGTGTTAACGGCATTTCCCTGTGTGACCACCTGAAAGTACCTAGTGCTTTTTTCACCAGAACTGTGTTTATCTCACAATTATACTCCTACAATACCTTTGATAATACTTGTCACTAACAAAGATTGGTGGGAAAAATGTCAGATCCTCTGAATTAGTGTCTTTAACAAGAGAAAGAGAAATTCTGAGAAAGAATTTTGAAACTCCAAAATGCAGTAAGAGGGAGGAAGGACCCTTGTGTTTGGACAGAAAAAGAACAAACTCAGTATTTAGAAGAAGTAATGGAAGAATAGGTGGCAGCATGAAGATTGTAAAAGTATGAACTCTCAAAAAAAAAAAAAAAAAACTTCCAGAAAGAAAAATTTTAATTAGCGCATTGAGTTTCTCTCTCGGCAAGAAGGTTTGATTTAATAACCAAGTCATTGGTTATTAAAGATATCTATATGTGATCTATTCCTGTCAATGGTTGTGCAGTGCTGTAGCTGTTAGTCTTACATTTTTCAGTCCATCACGAAGGATGCATATTATATTGCTCTGTACACTGCTATTAGTTTATGCTCCCTCTTCAGGACTGTTGTTGCAGGACATGGTAGCCACGTTTATTAGCCTCCCTTCCCAGAAGGCAGCCCGAGAATCATCACTCTGCACACACCAGAGCTCTCTGCTGTGAGTTTCCTCCCCTGACTGCCAAGAATATCAGAGGAACTGGATTTGCAGAAACCTGAACTCCTCGCCTCCAGCTCAGGGCAGCCCAGGGCTCCTTTATACAGACTATACATTTCTTCCAGCCCCCTTGGAGTGGCTGACTCATTGCAGCCTCACACAGTCTGCCATTTCGTGCTCTTTCCCTTCTTATTACATCCCACATAGGCAGCCACCACTGCTGAAAGCTGTCCCAAGAGCTGGAATCACCTTGTCTCCAGTGCATGCCCCTTTACCCTGCTGTCACAGTTTCTAGCCATCATTGAATTTGTGCCTCGAGTATCAATACCTAGATGCAAATTGGAACCAACAGTGCATCAGCTGCAGGGGAGCCCAGCTACATACAGACAGTATACTTCAGGGTGAGACAATTTTCTTGCAACAGATGTTCCCCATTCCAGTCACTCATATTACTGCTACCTGGATGCCCTTTTTTTCACATATCTTTTATACCTAGTGTACACTTTTCATTTCATAAGCGTCTCACATCAAGAACATAATAGATAATGAGGTCTTCCAACAAAGCAGAAAAAGCTTAACAGCAACAGCAACAAAAATGAAAATAAAAAAAGAGGCTGAGCTATATAAACTTAAATATAAGATCAACCTATTTAAAACAAGAAGGAATACACTACCATAAGAGAAACTGTTAACATGCATTGAGTTCTTCAACCCTTCAAATTTTCATATCAAGCCCACCTGCGTTCAGGAAAGACAGGCTTTAGGCTAGCTGCAAAATTATTTGGATGAAATACTATGGACATGTTACACAGTAGGTCAAACTAACAATCTGTTGATCCCTTCTGGCTCTAAAATCTATGAGTCAAGTAATTCTTCCTAAGTGGCCCCCACAGGGATTTGAGCCTCTGTGACTTAAACTGCTACCATTTCTTTTTGCATTTACACGCTGAAAATTTTTATTTTTTTATTCTACCAGCTTTTTTCTTCCTATTTCGTCACAGTAGCCCCACCAAAATGGATCTCCACATAGAAGAGGTGGAAGTGATTCCCTATCCTTTGTCTTTTTCCCTCTATTTGCTGCATTGGAAATAAATAAGCCAGAAATAATGTTAGCAGAAAGGACTGATTTCCAGTTCTTCCTTAAAAATCTCTCACAAGCATGATCCAGAATTTAATTACATCCAAGAAAAGTCAAGAACCGCACTTAGATCAGTTTTTATCCCATACTTCGAAGCCAAGATGTCACTAAAAAAACAGCTGCACATTATAAGTGGGACACAGACTTCAAAATCTCTCTGCACTCAACAAAAGATGAAGAAGGTCAGAGGTTCTCCAGTCTTCAGATGGGTCTGAAAATACTTGAAGACCTCCTATGTGCAGTCTGTCAATGCATCAGGTATCAAACATGTCAAACATCCATTGAGCCTCTCCTGCGAACCTGCATTAATTTTCTCTCTCCTTTCTAAGGCACTTCTATTTCAGTCATATGTTCATGTCCCTAAACAACTACACATATCATCCATCTTTGTCTGTGATATTCTTTTAATTGCTTGTTTTATGCCAGCCCATATACAGGTTTACTGTTCTATATATATGAGTAACTTGTAACTGCAAGCACTGTGTTGATCTCCTAATTTGCTCTTGTGAAAAACACCTCCAGTTCTCCTCCAGTGTTTCTTCTACTTCCTCTGAATCATCTTCCAGATTTCCCTCAGCCTCTCTAGATACCACAGGCTTTAAGTTCTCTAGGCTTTCCCATCCTTCTCATTATTTTATAGTCAGTTTTTGCTGCTGAGGAGACGCAGAGGAGTTGAAGACAAAGCATGGGAGCCATTCCCAATTGCTGTCACCTGCTAAAGTCATCCCTCCTGTTGATGGGAAACAGGAGCAGCAGCAGCCACACCCGTCTTTGCAGCCTGATCAGGAGAACAGGGCAAAATGACAATTTGGCTAAGCACGAAGAGGGGACCTGCAAGGAGATAGGGGAAGAGATACAGGCTAGTTTTATGAAGAGGTAGGGGCCAAGATTACTACAGGAGAAACCAGAGAGTCTGTGGGGGAATAAAAGCATCCACAAAATGCTTCATAAAATCAGAGAGCTGGGTGAAATGAAGGGGCATAATAATATCCCTTTCCTTTAGGAGGTGGCACCCCATTAATCTTCTTGCTATTTATTGGATTTCAAATCATTATAATGGAAGACAACAGAGACAATCTTTCACCCATTTTCTCCTCTGGCATTGATCCCCACATATTGACCCCTTTCTGTACCTTCTTGAGTATTTTCTCTTTCTGTATCTCTTCAGCTGTCTGTCTGCATATCAAACTATGCAGCTCACCTCACATTCCCTAAGCTCAGAGAATTTCCTCACCCCTTCCAAGTCCTGTATGATACAAGCATGCCAGACAAACATTTAGCCCTCAAATGTACTTATGTAGTCTCTTGTTTTCCCCTCGTGTGGCTCTGGAGGGTTATGAAAATAAGAGGCCAAAGTACTTCATGCCAGCAGTAATTCCAGCCCCACCCTGCAGAATGGGCAGACACCACATGGCCCAAGGAACAGCCAGATTTCATGATTACATTTAAATAAATGTTGACAGTTAAAAAGACTGCTCTGTTTCCCCTAGTTTTCACTCTCCTCATGTTCTTTCACTGCAGGGGGCTATCAGCACCTTGGCTAACTTGGCTGCAGCATGACATGAAGAGACTTCACTCTGTAGGAACAAAAAGTTCCTTTAAAAACTTGAAAATACCCACGTAACAAAGCAACACTGGTAAACAGGATTTCAGCAAGGACCACAATGCTTAATGATTTTGGAATTAAGAAAAGGCACAGATGAGGTGGGAAGAACGAACTGCTTTTCCAAATAGTTTAAGTTCAGTGTTTGCCAAGAGCTGCAGGAGGGAGAAACAAACAGAAAGATTAATAACAAGAAAATAAAGGATTTAGAACAGTGTTTAACTTAATTTTGTAGGCGGTTTGGGTATTTTGTTTGTTTGCTCTGCTTTTTTTCATACTTGGCTGAGGGTACCTGTAGTATTATCTAGACACACCAGACAGGAATTTATAGTTGCCTTTTATTGAATTGTTCACAAGCTGTATGGACAGCATGTTTCTTGTAGTTCTTCTCATCCTTAGTTCTACAGCAGACCTCTATGCTCTGCTTCTGGCTGTATGTTAACAGGACTTTTTGATATTACTGGAATTAGCAGGAGCTTCCATGAGCCTTTAGAGGAGTGAAATTTTTGTTACCTGATTCAGAAAATAAAAGGAAGATATCGTAGGAAAAAAACCCAATATTATTCTCAATCCTTTTGTTTTCTGACAACTGAGAATATTAATTCTTTGCTCAGACATTTCACTTTAATTTCACTGTGCTCTGTGATCTGAATGCTGTCAATACATATTAAAGAGGGCATATGAGGGCATTATTTTTAATGAACATTGCATGGTCAAATAATTTAGAAGTTTACTCCACAGTGATTAGAAATACAGCTGAAAATTTTGGAAATCCTATCTCCATAGTTTGTTTTACATTTTTTTCTTAATGGCAAATGCTGAATTTGCTTTTTAAAAAACTGTGTTAGAGAAGAAACTTGAAGTGTAGCTCAGATCTCTCTGAGGGCCTTCTTGAGGCTGCCTACCTTACAAAGAACAAAAAAATGAACAACCACTTTGTAATAGGTAGTTTTCAACTGTAAAAATGCTATGACACATTTTCATTTAAACTTCAGTGTTTTTTCAGAGGTCAGAATGGGGCTTATGCTGTTATTCATGTGGCATCAGTTATAATACCAGTACAATACCATGATTAAAATTTTTGAGTCTATTAATAAAATGTGAGATCTTTGCTAAAGATAGTGTATAAGTTTGACAGTTTTGGATATACACGAAAGCTACATTACTTGTATCATCCTTTTATAGTTGTTTTTTCCTTTTCACCTCCTCTAATTCTCTTTGCAGATATTGCCAGTAGAAGACTTGCAGATTTGCCTTCAAGATGCTTAAGGATGTTGTTATGGGTAACAGGAGAGCAATAACATTGTGTCGAGGTTTCATGGACAACACAGTGGGTGTTTTACTTTCATGTCCTCCTTGCAGGTGGCAAGACAGCAAACATCAAGAAATCAAGCGTCACAAGCATAACATATTTCTCCTTGATTTATTTCCTACTTGATTATTTGTCAGTAATGGATCCGTACCAGTGATTGTGTCACAGAAGACAAGACAATGCTGGCTCTGCAAGAACCTATCCAGTCTCCTTGGGCTATTATCGTTGGGCAAAATGCAGTTTATGCCAAGTGTAGTGTAGGCTTGGACTGAGTTTATCTCACTAGAGAGCCAGATTTGTTGTCTCTGCACAACACACACCAAACCAGTACTGTGGAACCCTCTGAAACTGCATCCAAGGGGCTCTTCTTTGCCAGCACGACACCAGCAGATTTTAGGCACTTGTGTTCATGCCGTATCAGGCATCATCTGGCTCCTACTGTGCTGGAGAGCACTCTGGATTCCTAGAAAGCTTGTTAGCTCTGTCGAAATGTGGTGCACTTAGAGATCAGTTAAAGTCAGGTGCTCTGTATGAATGAGTGCACTACTCCTCCAATTTGGACTGCCAGGGGGGTAAAGTGAAGGGATACTCCTAGGTCTGGCTAGTCTTGTGAGAACTGATTTCATGGCTTCTCCTGGTACTTGCATCATCCATGTTTTTCCGCTATGTTTGTTTTTTTCCATCAGGTAATGGAGAATTCACCATAATTATTTTTGGCTGGAGTACTGCCATTAATAACTATTTCAAAGTGGTGTAATGCAAAATGGTCTCATGCCAGAGAATGGTTTCTTTGATTTTGAGAAAATGGTGTTAGTGAAGGTTAGACTAAGAGGCCAGAAACCCCAGTAGAAATTAGCGTGATGCAGGAAAATGATTGAACCTACTTGTCATATCAGTGTCCTAGCACAAGGACTTAACCTGCTATTCTCAAAATACAGTGACAGCTGCTGGGAGAGAAGGACTCTGAGGCCTGGAAGTGAACATGACCAACTTCTGTAACAAAACAGCATCAGGCCAGGGGGTTTGAGAGCCCAGCCACCTCAATATTTCCTGGTTTGCTGAGCAGGTTGCTCTTCTTTGCTTCAGAATATTCAAACATAACTCCCATGACCCGAGGAAGGTATCAGATCTGCATCCTGCATATCACTGAATGCTCTGGATACTTCAATAATGATTAAAAGCACTGCTATTGGTATTCACTTTCTCAAAAACATGTGAACTACTTGCATGATTTGTTTCCTGGATGGGCAGTCTATATGCCTGTGGAAAGAGTGACAGAAAAAAAGAAACAAAAGAAATTACTAAATGCAGTTGATCTGAAGAATGCTTACATTTTTGCTTTTTTTTTTTTTTTTT
>VZTT01054202.1:0-33052 GCA_013400855.1 Buphagus erythrorhynchus | reverse complement strand
CGGCCCGGAGCGCCTCCTCGGGCGCGCCGCGACCCAGCGCCGCCGGCGGCACCGGCACCGACGGCAACGGGAGCAGCACCGGGACCGGCAGCTTGCCGCCCCTGGGCAGCTTCAGGCCCGGCCGGGAAGATGTCATGGTGGGAGACGACCCCTACAACCCCTACAAGTACACGGACGATAACCCCTACTACAACTACTACGACACCTATGAGAGGCCCCGCCAGGGCAGCAGGTACAGACCCGGCTATGGCACCGGCTACTTCCAGTACGGTAAGAGCGCTCCCTCCTTTCCGCCCGTCCCGTCCGGTCCCTCCCCTGCCCGCCGCCCCGGCCCCGCCGCTCGCTCCGCTCGCTCCCCGCACGCCGGTCCCGGCGGGAGTGCCCAGTGCCCGCGGCCCAGTGTCCGCGTCCGGGAGAGGGGCGAGATGCCGATACGGCGGGGTCCGGGCGTCGTGACTGCCACGGGGTGTTTGGGACCAGCCTGAGCAAAGGGGAATGTGAGCTTAACGGAGAGCAGGGGTCCGTAGCAAAACGACGGCTCCTAACGACTGGGATGGTAGCCAAATATTTGCAAACGTGTCCTGGGTTGATCTTGCTGTTATGTGGTTGGTTTGATGAACTGCAGGTCTCCCTGACTTAGTCCCGGATCCCTATTACATCCAGGCGTCCACATATGTCCAGAGGATGTCCATGTATAACCTGAGATGTGCTGCCGAGGAGAACTGCTTGGCAAGGTAGGCATCGTCCCAAGATTTTGCCCATTTGCTGTGGGTTGCCGTGCTCGTGTTGCCATTTGTGAGCATGGAGAAGAGTGAAGAAGGGTGAGGCTGGAGGGGTCAAGGAAACACAGCCCTTTGTTAGCTCCTTCCAAGTTCGTGGTAGGTGTTAGAGTATGCACATCAGAAAGCAGTCCTGGCATATTAGAGAGACAAGCTGCAGATCTCCTGAAGAACCTACATGCTGTGAAAAGTTGTATTACATGTTTCTATTGTCAGGCTTGCTTGAACATTTCTGAATTTTGTGAAATGGAGGCACCTGGAAAACCACTTCAATCTGTTGATTTTCATCTCCCTCCTCTACTCCCACAAGATCATATGTTACTTCATTAAAAAAAAAGAAATAAAAACCAAACAACAAAAATCCTATTCTTAACCAGCACAATTTACTATTAAGATTATAATAAGCTAATTGTTTCTGGGCCTATGCCTTTTAATGTCTCCTAAAACTAAAATCCCCATGAAAAATGTTTCAGAGTCTCTTAAGGGGTTGAAATAACAGCTTTGTTATGAAGTTAGGTCTTGTCCAGTTGGCAAAGAGGGATTTTTCCTGTTTTGTTTGGAAAGAAATCAACATGGCTGTTTTTAACCATTTTAACTTGTTTGATACCTTATCATGCAAAACAGATTTATTTATTTACCAGCATCATTAATTTTTGTCAGTCTGTTTCAGGGTCATGCTTGCTCTTCACTTGCAGAAAAAAGAAAATACGACATAAGAAGCAGTATTTTTTTTTTTTGCTAGCTTAACAGTGAAGACTCATTGAAGTGTTCTTGATGGCTATTAGTTGATTAAATATTCCAGTATTTAAAAGAGTGTAGATAATAGGAAAAGGAAGACACAGCCTGATTCATATACATATTAGGGGTTTTTTTTAGAATAGAATCAAACATCTGTTGTGTGATCTTGCATATACTGGGAGTTATTTTGGTTAACAGCAGCTAATAAAATTATGTTTTTTGGTACCAGAGTAATTTTACAGCTCAACAGTGATCTTCTTCATAGACAGAGTCAGGCAGTGGTCAAACTTCCATTTATAAAATTAAAACCAGATCTGAATCTTACTCAGTCTTGGTCTGACACCAGGCATTTCCACACCATATGGAACTCCTGTGTGAATCTCCAATGCATGAAGCTTTTGGGGCCTGAAAAGATCTCTGCTATTAGTTACTTCTGAGACAATATAGAGCATTTTTCAAAGTATTTCTTGCATATTTATGGCTTTTTCCTTTGTTTTCTTTGATTTGCATCATTGCAGTTCAGCTTACCGAGCAGATGTTAGAGACTATGACAATCGGGTGCTCCTGAGATTCCCTCAAAGAGTGAAAAATCAAGGCACATCGGATTTTCTGCCCAGCAGACCCCGTTATTCATGGGAGTGGCACAGCTGTCACCAGTGAGTGAAGTGCTCAGTATGCATCTTCTAATTATGCTTTTCACTAACAAATTGTCACTTATAAGGGGACATTTTCTAAAACTAAAGTGAAGCAGAGAGAAACCATGGGGAAACTTTAGCCTTTTACTGTCTGATTAATTTTATGTTGTGGTAGTTACTCTTTTTATGTAGTGGCAATTACTCTTTATACAGACACATGAAACAAAGATGGATACAAAGCTTATCCATATGTGTGAAACTCTTACAATGTGTAGATTAAATATAAATACAAGTCTGAAATGAGATTTGACAGTAGCACTTTGTCATTTTATTTTACATGTAGTCCACTTACATATAAGTGTAATCAGTAAATAGAAGTCCCAACCATGTTAAAATAAATAGAAACCCTAAAATGTACATTTACTAGCATATTCCCTATAATAGCCCTATAATAATGTGTTATTAAAATGGGTCATTTTAAACAGTGACCCATACTTCTTGAGCTGAATTTAATGAGCTAGTTCTTCACAACGAATGGTCTGATCAATTTAGAAAAGGAAAGCTACTGAATTGACTGATCCCATTATCAATAATATTCTACACATATATATGATGATATTTTGACGTAGCAGCATTGCTCTAGAAATAGTATATATTCTGGAAACACAGCAAGGGAAACACAGCAAGAACATTTTCAACATTTTGGGAGCAGGTAACACTGCAAACTTGTACCTTTTCAGAAAACTCATATGCAGGAGTTTGCAGGTTTGTTCCAATTTTTACTACTTCTCAGCAGAAGCAGTTATAAAATACTAGAACTAATTACTTAGAATACTTACTTCCACCTTACTTAAAATACAACTCTGTTGCTACAGGTACATAAACGATAACTTAATCTCTTTTAAAAATGGCATGCAATGTGGGCTTGATCTGAAGGCCTCTGAGCCAATGGAATATTTCTCTCTAGGCTCAGAGGTTTTAGGCATTAAATGAAAAATCAGTATCATTAGAACAAACGCTTTCAAAAAAGACTCATCAGTTTATAAATCTTGCAACCATCAAAAAGCTAAAACTAAATCAAACCTAACCAAAAAGCCTCCACAAATGCTTTAGTTAACCTCTATCTCTGAAAAAAATCTTCACCAATAACAAAAATCCCCAACCCTCATGCTTACAAACTGCATGATACGATGCATATGAACAACTGCATGAATGGATGAAATGGGTAGAGAGCAGTTGAAGTTTTCCATTTGTAGAAAAATAGTTTCTTACTGTGCCACAATAGCCCAGCTATCACTGTCCAGATGCAAAGTGTCTCTGATGTTGATTCAGTTCTTGGACAGAAAATACACTGCCTACAAAAAATGCATCTCTCGTGATCATTTCCATAACAGTGAAGCAAACTCATTTGGAAATGAACTCTAACTGCCAATTACTTTGGCTAGCTATCAGACCTCAGCGTTAGTCATCATCATCTGTGGACCTGTTCTAGTGTTCTGGATGTGCCTGCTCGTGAGGCTCCTGTGCTGCTTTGTTTTTCCAATACATTTGAATTTTGTCTAATTAGGCCTTTTTCATATACTTCGTGAGCTGAAAGCATTCAAAAGTAATGGCAGCCAAATGCTGCAACGACATGGTGCAGGTAGAAAAGACAAGTTTATTTTCCCACACATTCGGAAAAAGTGAAATTACAAGGAGGTGTTAAAACTCCACAGTAAGAGCTAGAAGTCATACACACTTCTGAAATAGAGAGACCATTAAGTATAGACTGTAAAAATAGTTGATATTGAATGAAATCTGCACTGCCTGTACACAGAAGCTGATTTCTTTATGCAGATTTTGTCTTCACCAGTGTTACAAATGTGTTGCATTGTCTGAGGGCCATGGAAATGTGAAACCAAATTGTTGGGGTTTTGCTAGCAAGCAGCAAACTTCCATGGAATTTATAGTATGTAAGGTAAGAATTCCTAGCAAAACTCTGGTGAAAGTCACTTATAACATGTTAAATTCAAATATGAACTACTCAATACTTGGTATTGTTACTGGAAAAGAAGTGAAACAGAAGATTTTGGAAAAACAGTGCTGCAATGGAATCTTTCCTGTACCAAAGTAAAACCTGTTACTTATTTAGAGATGATGACATGTAGTACTTGAAAATTAGATTAATGAAAATAATTGAGTGTCAGTAGTAGGAGAGTATACTAACATACAGGTTTTGAGTAGTAAATAAAATTTGTCCAGATTTAACAGTATGTAGATCAAATAGGAATGTGAAAATGTTATTGATGAGATCTGATCCATCTCTAATAATGTATCTATGGTTTAACAGACATTATCACAGCATGGATGAATTCAGCCACTATGACTTGTTGGATGCAAGCTCACATAGAAAAGTTGCTGAAGGACATAAAGCAAGTTTCTGCCTTGAAGATACTTCCTGTGATTATGGATATTACAGGCGATATGCATGTACAGCACACACACAGGTAGGAGCTGCTTTGGAGACAACCAAGTGTCTTTCCTCTCCCTAGTTTGTATTTGGATAACTGCCAATCACCTGATGTCCTAAACTAGCTGATGCCCTAATTAGCTTCTGGAATTCCCCATTGTAGAGACCAGGATACTAACCTGGAGACTGATAATTCACCCATGTGCTGTTAACTGTGGGTTTCTTATTAAAGGGCAGTGACACCAGTAGTAGCACCACTGGTAACTGAACTGTATTAAAACACACCATGCGTTCTCATGGCAGTAGGACTGGTCAGGCTTGCTAAGAGGCACCCAAGACAGCCTGTAGAGAAGCTGTTCCAATGCTCATCTCCCCAAGCTGACATCCTTGGCTGGTGCGAGAGCTCGTAGCTGGTATTTCCTCCCTTGAGGAGTCTGGGGTTGTTAGATGCTGGATTCCATTAACACCTGCAGCTGCTGGCTGGCAGTCTGGCAGAGGAATCTCAGAGTATTGTTCTGTGTCTGTACAGCAGGAGGCAGTTAAAGAGAATGGCAGCTGTGTGGAAGTTATGATGGGCCATGTACAAACATAAAGCCAGATGCCAGGGCTTGTTAGGGGAACATGGGAAATGGAACATACCATTAGGATAGACAAATCCTTGAATATTGCATCACCACCACTCAGAACTGCTAAAGAAAAGCTTAAAAAATCCTAACCAGCCAACCCCAGCAGAACAAGGTTAATCAGCAGTGTAGTATGGCTAAGAGATTTCATTGACTATTCCATTTGGAGAATCAGAAGTAAGACCAAAACTTGACTGGTTGTGGATTGAAAGAGGAAATTATTGATATTTACCCACAATTGTTGATGTTTCTGACAATATATGAACTTACGACATGTGAGGCATCAGCTTTAAAACAGAGAGGAGTGCTCTTTGGACACATGAATGAAGTATTAAATTCCTTGCCATTGGATGTTGCAGCGATCAGAAATCCTCATGGGCTCAAGAAGAATTTAGAGAAAGAAACGGATGTTATTAAACACAAAAATCTGATGGTACCCCATGCCTTAAATACAGTTAAATGCCTGGTGGAAGGAATTTGCCTGACATTACACATCCCATTCCTTATGTTCTTTTCTCGTTAAGCATCTGCTGCTGACCACTGTCAGAGACGTGACACTGAGGTTTGATGGTTTAACTCACTGTGACCATATGTACACATAAACTTGTATCCCTTACTCTGCAGCTTTTAATCTAGAAGGTAGTTATTCTGTCGCAGAGAAATGACAGCTATGTTTCATTGGCTGATGTGTCCATATTTGAATTTTAACTATAATGAATGATCTGCAATACACAGAGGCTTTGAAGAGGTTTTATAAATACCTTTGCTACTTCTGTAGACTATGACATCTAACTAAGGAACATATATATTTTACAGCTGGAGTATTTGTGTCACTAGAATCAACGGCTGTGTCAGCATTTCCACTGGAAGCCCGTATTTCAGGGGTTTGTAATTGAACTGTAAAACTTTCCTCCAGCCTCAGACTTGGCACAAACATGCGAGAGTCTGAGCTGATCACCAGCTAGGTCAAGAGGGAATTCCTGCAGGACTTGGGTTTTCTGCACTCTGTGTGTTGCCAGAACAGATCAGCTCTGCCTGGAGCAATCTGTATTGGCCACAGCTAAAGACACTATATTTGATCCACTGAAACATTCATATGTGGGGATTCTTAATAAGGTTCCTAACAACAAAGAGTTTTTCACGAAGATGCATCTGGAATAAAGGCTACATTTTCAGTTCCCTCAGATTCTCGTGTCACTGTTTGCCTGAAGAGACACCATTTCCATGCAAAGCTCAATGTGAAAATGGCCCTTAACCCTGCTATTCAAAGATGGCACTTGGACAGACTACATCCATAGCAAAAAGTTGCATCATTCCTAAGGGTAGAGAGAGATTCCAACATGGTGATCAAGTCTGTCTGTACTCATGACCTCAAGAAGATATTCACTCAACATTTACAGATATTTGCCTCCAGTCTTCAGTCAATTTTTATTGTATTCTGATCTTATGTAAAGAACAGGAAATAACAACATCAGCAGTTTTCACATAAAAGAACTGTAACAAGTTATTATAGGAAAATACAGATACCTCACAGATTAACAACTGTCAATATTATAGGTGTTTTTTATCAAGTAGTAATAAAGGGCAGTCTATAAAAGTAGTACATTAGACTTAGGTGTTCTAGTTTAGACACACAAATAAAATGCCAACTAAAAATAAGACTAATTTTCTAAGTGAACTGTAATGGTTAAGTGAACTGTAATGGTTAAGTGAACTTCAGTCTGAGTGTCCCTAATGTCTAGAATGTCACTGTTTCTAAAGATTAGTGTTTTTTTACATCCATCTTAACTTCATTCTTAAGGGTCTGAGCCCTGGCTGCTACGACACTTACAATGCTGACATAGATTGCCAGTGGATTGATATTACTGATGTAAAACCTGGAAATTACATTCTGAAGGTAAGTGTATTGGGAATGGGGAGGTTTGGGTTTTTTTGGGAGTTATTTTTTTCTTCTATTTACATTTGCATACATCCTTTGGCTTGTAAGTTACCAACTGAGATGTGGCAGTAGACAGCACTGTGCTTTCTCCCCTCCAGGTGAGTGTAAACCCCAGCTACCTGGTGCCTGAATCCGATTACTCCAACAACATAGTCCGCTGTGATATCCGCTACACGGGCCACCACGCCTATGCCTCTGGCTGCACAATTTCACCGTGAGTGCCTCCCCACTGCTGCTTTTTCTGTCACTGTGCCCAGCTATTAGCACTTTGTTTTGTGGGTTTTGGAAATTTTAAAATTTGTGGGCATTCTGCCCTCGCAAAATGTGCTGTTGGAATATGTAACATTTTCAAACCTACTGCTCCTCTCTGGTCTGCTAGATGATGACCTCTGGCTCACACACCTTCTTTATACTTGCACTAGGACCTTCCTAGGATCATTCAATACCCTTTTACATCACCCACACACAACTGAGCAGCTACAGTGCTCTTTAAGACATTCTGCAAAATCCCACACATGCATGTTACTTCGCTGCTCCTGCTGCTTACACAGCAGCCACCCTCCCTGAAACAGTCCTTTCACACACCCTCCATTTACAGTTTTGCTCTTTAAAAGTGCAAACAATGCCACAATTTTGCATTTTTTACATTTTTTCCTCCAAAAAGGCAAATTCATTTAATAAATGTCCTCATGGTAGATCAACTGTACCTTAGTATCTGTAAAACACACAGAGAAATAGCAGTCTTCTGTAATACAGAGGTAAGCAGTTCTCAGAACGGTGTTAGTTGCTCATATGAAATATTTATCAAGAGTCTTTATTTGGATTGTATAAGGAGTGAGTATTAACATTGTATAGAGGTTCATATGAAACAAATTCCAGAGCAGTAAATGAAAAGCAAAACAGATGACCAGTGTAGTCTTCTATAACAGTATCAGTGAAACAAATAGACTGAATTAATGTGACGTGCTTAATTAGCCTGTAAAATATTCATTCCTCACTTTGCATTAGGAAATCAGTAGTTAAATGAGGCAAACTTATGTTTCATGCTTTTAACTTCTAGTCTCCCCACCTTACCTCTGAAAAAGTTACTGAGTACATAGAATAATAGAATAGTTAAGGTTGGAAAAGACCTTTTAGATCATGAAGTCCAGCCACCAACCTCAGATCACCACCATGCTCACCATTAAACCATGTTCCAAAGCACCAAATTCATACAGCTTCTAAACACTTCCAGGGATGGCTACCCTACCACTTCCCTGGGTATTCTGCTCTGATGCTTTACAGCCCTTTATGTGAAAAAGTTTCCCCTAATTTCACATCTAAACCACCCCCTGAGGCCATTTCCTCTCATCCTGTCTCACTGGTTGCATGGGAGAAGAGACCAACCCACCCGTCACCATGGCTTCCTCTTGGGGAGTTGTAGAGTGATGAGATCCCCCCTCAGCCTCCTCTCCTCCAGGCTCACACCCTACATATATATGTATATATGTACACCATACTTTATATCTCTCTCAGGTACGTATTCATGCAGGGCTAGGAAGCAAAATGTCTTTTACTGCTGGCTGACCTGTGCTTTCAAGCTGACAAGTGGGTATTTAGCACTTCCTCTTCATGTTCGTGCCTGCTCACCTGCATAAAATTATTTCTCCTCTTTCAACAGATACTGAGAAAAATGCAAGAAATGGATGAGATGGTGCCAAATGTTTTGAACTGAAGTATCATTATACAAACTTCACTAGGATGCAAACACTATAGAGACAAAACTACAGAACATACACAGATACACCCACACACCTTATGTGACTTTGAAGCACTTCTGCTGCTTCTCAACCAAAACCTAACTGGATTTTAAGAATCTAAATTGGCATTACTTGTATTGATATTGAAACGTGTGAAACTGGTGCTTCATGTAGAGATATTTTAAATTTTGATAATCTAACTAATTCATAAAAACACGGGACCATTTCTTAGCTCCTTCAGATTTGGAGTTTACATGATAATAGACCTCAGCGGGAATATTACCGGTGAATGAGTTGAACATATTTTAAAAGGCAGGAAAAAATGTACGAAAAATGAATTAAATAAAACTGAAAAATACTAATGTCAGCTATCTCAGAAAATACCATAATGAAAAACAGATTAAGAGTAATGATACAGTACCATTAAAAATTCTTGCTAGGACACATTGATATGAAAGAGAGAAGTATGTTCAGTTTTCAAGGAATATTAACATATAGCAGAGAAATACATATATATTATATATATCAGTTATACCCCTGAAAGAAAAGTTATGTTTACATTTTTAATACATTAGAAGTTTTTCCATTTTCTTAAGTGAAAAACAGATGGGGTTTTGAAAGACGCCTTTCATCTGTGAAAATTAATTAAAAAGCTTACTCACCTTTATATGTTCATGAAATTTTTCAAGGTGGGACTTTTAAAAAACTTGATGTGGATAAAATATACCTGTCAAGAAATGGGCTCTTGGGGATGATGAAGAGTCCCTGATGTGGTCGTCTGTGAAAAAACATCCAACTTGAGCAGGTTAACTATCAAAATAATATAGGCAATTAACTCAGGTGGCACCACAAACAGAAGTAGGTCAGAATATCTTACAAAGTATTTTTAGTGTGAAGAAAACCTACTACCTGCTTCCCCCTTAAGTACTGTAGTTGACTTTAAAATGTATATCTCAGTATTCAAAATAACAAAGTTGAAAATATACTATATAGAGAGGAAGAGCAAAAGTCAGTGTATTTTAACATCCTACTTTAGGCTGTTCAGGAACCAAATGCAACATTGTTAAGGTGAAAAACTTCCAGCCCAAATTAGTGTTTTTGCTGAACTGCTTAACTGGTGCTGGGTATACTACTCCTCCTCCCATCCCCAAATTATTTTGCTTTTGCAGTGCACCCTGCTGTAAGCTACAGTAGCTGTGATTTTTGTTTTAAACTGTGAAATGACATATCACAAGGGGATCTGGCGGTTTTTTTCAGAAGATTTCTGATCATGTAAAATGAAGAATCTACTTTTGGAACAATGGGACCTAGAAATATTGATTGGTATTCATTAAATTTAATCAGCAGTTCAAAACACCTAATATTGGAAGCTCAATAAATTAAAAAAAAAAGGAAAAAATGTGCTATTCAATATAGTTAAAAATGAAAAATTTGAGGAGTATGGAGAGGTTTTATTATCACTATTGAGGATACTTCAGGCAGTATTTGGAAATATATTTTATGCATTAGAACCCTATGGATTTAATTTGGAAGTTTGCTGAATTACCATAATATCCTTCAAGGATCAGCTGTTCTTTAGAACATTTATTTATCTCCACCTTAATCATAACTTGGTTACAAATTTGCACAATTAGAACTTAAAAAAAACCTGAGAACCAGCAACCTGGTGATTACTACCCACCAGTGGGAGAGGGTGCAGAATTATATAATTTATACTTGCAGGTCCCTTCTTGTTTGCTGCGAGATCCATTTTAGCAATCTGTAACCGGTATGGGCAATGAACAGAAGCAAAATTTGGAAACTCGATTCATGAGAAAACCCTTTGTTACATACATCTGCGAAAATGAGGGCCTGTTTAAAGTCTAGGCTTCTGAAATCTCAGCCCAAAGGGTTTTTAAGTTTAAGAGGCGTTAAGGGATGCAAACGCATTCACCTTTCTATAGAGTTAGGTCAAAACTGGGGTCAAAGTCCTGAGAGCAGCTTGGGCAATGGACACAAAAGCTACTGAATGGAAGCCAGGCTGTTGGCACGGGCTGCTTCCTGGGAAGAGGTGGTGTGCTCGTACCTCATTGTGCCTGATGCTGGATGTGGGATACGAGAGCACTAACCAGAGACAGAGCAGCTGCAGGAAGGGGGGAGCCCTTCGCTCATGACACTCTCACCTGCTCACACGTCTGTGCCCAAACTACTTGCAGAACTCCACTGAAATCAGCAAGGAGCCAGAGGGCCTGGAGCATCTGTGTAGGTGCAACAAGTGGGAATGGCCTCGTTTGGAAAGGTGTTGAATGCTGTAACTTTGAATATTGGGGATATTGGAGCTACAAAAATGTAGCTTTTTTTTCCGTAGCAAAATATTGTATTTGTTTTGAAATGTGTGTTAAGCAACATGACATTGATGTACAATAGCACAAAAATTGCCTAAGACAGGAACAGAAAAACAAGGGATTTTAGGATTAAAAAAAATGAAGGAATGTGACTTTTACCCTATCTATCTATAGTAAATCACAACACAGTAGAAGTAGAAGAGTTTATTATATAGCATGTGTAGAAGTAGTTTTAAATAGGGGAGCGCCAACCAGTATTTTCAGTATCTTGGCTCTGCAGATTTGACACCTTACTTTTTGCATACTGGAATATGTTTTTGGGATTATGTGCATTTTTGTTCAAAAGCATTTTTTAAAATTGTTTTGGTAAGAGCTTTTATTTTTACAGCAAATTATATTTGGATTCCATTTTACCAGACATTGGGCTTATTCTCTTATCTTTGAAAAGCATATTGACATTGGTCTCAGTGGGAGCAAAACCAGATTTAAATTTTGTGAGATTCCTACTATGAATTTGCTCAAATTTCTTCTGAAAACCCAGAATGTACAAATGTGTGTGAAACAATAACCTCCCACATTTCAAATCTTTATTTAAGAATTGCACATAAGGAACATAATGCGTGTCAGGCTCATTAGAGGAAGGGTTTGTTATATATTTTTTTTAATCCTGAAATACATTTGATATTTGCGTATTTCTAGACAAAAGTGTAACAAAAATGACAGACTGGTCACGAATGGAACCAAAATACTGTGTAGATGACGTTTTTGTGTTAGGAAGTCTACTCGGTTTTTTTTTTTTCTCTGCTCCAGAATGAATGCACATATCAAATGTACCTTCCTATTGTCATTCATGCATTGTTTGCAGTGTACTCATTCAAAACCAGCAGGGTGGTTTTCATAAATGAGACATTGAAAGGTGGTTTATCCTGTGTCTCACATTTATGCCAAAAAGGCATTTTCATTTCCTCCAAATCCTAAAAGGTGCTGAAAGATTTTAACTTGAATTTAAACCAAAGAGTATGTAATTGGGAGGTTTTTATTATGCAACTAAATGCTACAGATACAGTGAAATGCCACTTGTTTTTGCAACTTTCTTGAAGACTTTTCATAATTTCCTTCACTTTTTTTCAAGGAGTCTTAATTTCAGTAACTTTGCATCTTTATCTGAAGAGCTCTAATTTATAATATTCAGGCACTAGCTTTGTATTCTTCATTGCACTTTCATATTCTTGTGTTACATGCCCGTATTATGGTTGCAAGTTTATGTGAAAATGACTTGAATAAAATATTTCAAGCGTTCTACTTGTTGAAGTATTACACTTACTGCACAGGCCAGATCCATCTCTCAGTGAGAAGGCTTCAGTTAAGGTTGTTATGTCTACGTGAAAATTAAGAAAGTTCTGTATTGCTGACGTGGTCTCAGAAAAAATGTCAAGGTAGAAACAAGAAATAAAAAATTTCAAGGCATGATAAATTACCCCTCATACTACACAAAGAATTAACGTGTCAAGGCTTAACAGGAGGAGGCATATGGTTCACCTGGACACTCAATTTCCTTACCATACCTCTCTTGGTACAAACAGGAACTTACGAAGCACTTTCAGATTTTCTGCTCCAAAAACTATGCTTTCACAGAGACAACATTTGAGCAGTACATGGTAGGAAGTCTATGTGCTCTAGAAATTGACTAACATATTAAACATGCAGTTACTCCAAGCACATTTCATCCTGTTATTTACATCCTCTATGTACAAGCCAGTGTCCTGCTGCCTCTTCAATCTGTATGCTAAACTGATGAAACAGTCTGAGTTGTGAAGCATCTCTTGTCCCTTCACTGAAGGACTATTACAGAAGAGCATGGTTAAAAAGCGTGGAGACTTGTTCTAATAAGTTGTCAAACATTTAAATTTCAACTAATTGGCACTCTTGGCTTCACGTAAATGGAGACAAAACCAATGTAATATCTTTTAAAATTCATAAAATAAATGTAGAATTATTTCAGATATAACCCACTTTGTGTAATGTCTCTCTATTTTAAAAGTATTTCCTACCCTACTACTTATTAGAGCTAAGAGCTTCAAACTGAGAATTTCTCCAAGTGCTATTCCTAGAGCACAGAACCTGGAGTGGATCAGAATCTTTGAAAATACAAAAATGCAGTAAAAATCGCATATTGTAATTGCAGAAAGTATATTCAAATCTATTCAAAATAAAGCATCTCCCAGTTCCCAAGTACCTTCTACCCCCATTCTGCTATCTCATTTTTATATTAGATCACCTGCCTAGTATCACAAAATGATCTACCACCAGTCTACATTCAAAAAGCAGCTCAAGACTTTCACTCAAGAAAGTATTGCTGTAACTGAATTTTCATTCAAGCCCCATTTTTCCAGTTCTAGTAATTCCATAAAAACTGATTAAAGAAAAATTTATGCCTGTTTGGAAGTCTACAAAATGGTCCCATCAATAATATGCCTGTTTGCTATTAAAAAAAACCAATCACATTTAAACTAGTGATGACTGTCTTAAGACACTGAAAAATCTGAGGCTGTTGTGCTGTTCACAACCTGAAGTGAAAAAAATTGTGCACCTGGAGCAGCCTAGTAGCATCTGACAGTATGTACCTGGCTAAAGATATTTCTTCTATGGTATAGTGCTGAACTGAAAAGCATGGCTCTCAACATTTTAAAATTTAATCATTACAGAAAGAAATAACTTCCCATGTCACTATAAAAATAAATTGGTAGTACTTTGTGAGAGGTCTCTGTCTAAACAGTGCTACAGATGCGAATTAAGTTAAAATCATGTATATGCTGAACATGTTGTGTTTTTACAACGAAGAGAAAACATTCTAAACTTTATCAACAACCTCCAGGCAAGTTCACTTGGTTTATCAGTTCACAAATAATTGCCCAGTTACATGTAAGAGATATTATCAAGCCTCCCCAGTCACTACTCATTTGTTTAATGTATAGGCTGTGATCCAGGCGAGTCAAGCACCAGCAGAAAGTAGCAGTAACCCATTAAAATATTAAGTAATGCCAGTATCCTAATCTCTCTTCTTTCATTCGTATGCATATTCATATTTCATTCATATTCAGTGTATTCTTACTTTAAAGTAAGAGCTCACAAGTATTTTTGAAGAAAAAAAAGGGATGTTTTGATAAGTCAGGCTTCCTTCAGGGAGAATTCTGTGGCCACAAATTACAGCTGTAATTATGCAGTAAGAAACTTGCACAAATGCCAAGATAAACCAATGCTCCGAGATCTTTTAAGCACATGCAAAAAAGCACTTTACAACATTGGCTCCTTAGAGTCTTGAGGGTTTTTTTCCAAACTATTTGCAATCTTTAGGTTTTTCATCCTTAAATAGGGTACTCATCCTTAAATAGGGTACTAAAATAAAGGTAATCTATCCATGAAAAACTGCTTACAGCTCATGACATGTACCAAAAGACATTTCTCTTGCCTTACACTGGAAGCAGTAAAGTCACACACCAAACCTTTGTTTGGTGTGGCATTCATCTTTGTTTGGTGTGGCATTCATCTAGGATTTATTTATTTATTTTCTTTAAAGCTTTAAGGATTAACATATGCATCTGAAAATCTTGAAGTTTGTAGAAAGCAGGTAAATGCATAGCTTTTTCTGTGAAATATAATCCTACAAAACCACAGTAAACACATTTCTGTGCTTTAATTTGAAACTTCTGGCCTTAAATACTGTTCCATACGTTACAGTGAAAATAACAGCAACAAACCCACTTCGAAATGGAAGGTTGTTTGAATTTCTCATTCCTCTGGGAGACAATGCCATTAAATACAGTATTACATATACTGACATTTCTTTAGTATATAGAAAAGAAAGCCTAAGTGGGGCAAACCATACCTAAATATTAATACAGAACAGACCAACTTGAAGGTTTAGTCTTCAAGAACTTAACACAAGATGGGACATGTATAATGCAGCATTATCTGTGCTTAGTCCAGGGCAAAGAGCCTCATACTGCTGGCAACATTTTCTAATGCAGCCCAGGAGCCTGCTGGCTTTGGCTGGGACACAGAAAAAGACTGGGTTTTTTCAGTCTGCAATAGGTAGGAGGGCCATCTACACCTTAAGGGATGACATATTCTACAAGTTTGCAGGGATTAAGAGCAGACAAATCTGAAGAAAGGAAATTGATAAAGGATTATTAAACACCATAAGCTACAATACGACAAGATGTCATAAAGCTGTTGTCTTGGTTTGAAAGAGGTATTTGCTAAGAAAAGGCAAGAGCCCCTTCCCTGAGATGGAAAGCGCAACTTCCTCCCTTCCAATTATTACAATTTTGGAATCACAGTCTCTCAGGCAAAAGATACGGGGATAGGAATAACAGTTCTTTACTAATATATCTAACAAGGCAAACAAAAGAAACAACAGCAGCTATAGAAACTGACCCCAAAACAGAGCAGTGTAAGTCGGTTCCAGCCCTTTTTGGCCGCAGGCTCCTCTCCCTGCGCTCAGTCACCGCTGCTGTGGGCAGGGCAGGCCCCGCGCAGCTGAAGAGGGCCGGGGGGATGGCGGCGGCGGCCCCGCTGTGAGAGGGATGGAGGAGCAATCCCCCCTCACGGGGTCGGCCGTGGTGCTCGGCACAGTGCCCGGAGGCAGCAGGATGAAGCGGGAAGGCAGCAGTGCGATGTCCGACAGCAGGGAACGCGGCTCCCGGCGTTGGGATGGCGGGGAGGGCGCTCGGTAGGAGCACCAGCCGCCTTCCTCCGACTCCAGGAGCGAGCCAGAGAGCCAGAGAGCAGCTCCTGTCCCACCTCTCCTTTTCCAGTGTTCCCCCTGTCCCCACCCTCTGCGAGAGAAACTGTTACCAGCTAAGGTGTAGCCACAAATACTTAGCATAACAATGGGAAAAATTCCACAGAAAGAAAAGGGAAACAATCAACCCCCAACAGCTGTGAAACTGGAAGTTTGAAGAGATGGATGATGATGCATGATGTATCACCGTGTGCTCCCTCTATCCTTAAAGCATCCCTTTGACTACTTTCAAAGACACTAGGTTGTATACTAGATGGTGTACTAGACAGGTGTATACTAGATGGGCATTTGAGGTGATGCAGGGCTATCCTCAGGCATCTCAAAATGCTACATGAATAGTACAATCCACTCATATACCAAGTTTATGAATTGATAATGAAAGGTAACTATATTTAAATAAACAACACTATTAAAGATTAATTACATGTTCAGAGTTTCTTTCAATGAGGTAGTATGAAAAGCACCTGAAGAAGTATTCAATTAACTTTTTTTGTTGTATCCCAATCAGATGAACTCCCAGTGTCAGACTGGCACTTAATAGTCAGATGTTTCTTAGCGTAAAAAATTCTTTCAGGTTTTCACATTCTTTCAGAAAGTGCAAGACACACATGTTGAAGAATCCAGACAAATCTACCAGAACAAAGTATTAAAAACACCTTTTCATTTCTTCAAATTGGCAGTATAATCAGAGGACAGAGATCACAATTTAAAAGCATATTTTATTCTCTCCAGAAATTTTCATATTATGCTTACAACTAATTGACTTTTCCAGTTACCTGATACACTGATGAATTTATGAAGTCTCTTCAGGTTTAAGAATCTTTTACTTTGTCTCAGTTGAGATGATATATAGAACCTTTCTTTTAACAACCAAATCCTCATATAAAGTGTATTTTTTTACATTCAAAAAAATCCTTCCAAATCCCCCTTCAAAGAATCTGTACCATTCCTACAGTGCACAAATTATGTTCCTAAAAACCCTTTATTCACTTGAGGGTATATTTCATGAATGGTGGCAGTGCATAGTGGGACTTAGTAAACCAACACCAAATGGCCGTTACATTAATCAACAGACAGCACACAAAATTAATTAAAAAATCTTCATATTTTAAGATGGTAAATAATATCAGTTGCAATTTTGTAGGTTGCAAAGGATATGGACAGTATAACAAAGATGTTCAAACAGAAGTTGCAAAAAAATTTTTCTTTGAACCCCTATTTACATATCGTCTAGTCATCAAATTTAATCTTTTTCCCCTGGAATGCTGTAATTTGAGACATTTGCTCTCTGCGTCTCCTGCTCGCTTCCCATGAAGGATGAAGAGGCTGCTCCAAAACTGCTTTCTTACTGTTGCATTTAATACCCCCTGAAGCTTTTGCAAATGGTTTCTTCTTGAGTTTTGTTTCATTTTTAAGGAAACCTGTGCAAGTACAAAACAAAACATTAACTGCATCATGAACCTTCATAAAAGTATGCAAACTATCTTGGGATTGCAGGTATTTTCAAAAATTTCATAATGAGCCATGGGGAACATAGTCATCTGAATATTATTCACAACAAGATTTCTTCATCTAGCAGCCTGGTAAATTGCCATTTGGTAGACTGTAGATAGTTAGGATTTATTAATACTGACTACACTAAAAAATTTGTGTAGACAAACATTCAGCACATTCTAAACTTTTTTTTTGCACAATAAACCAACGACTGTTACATAATGTAACTCAATATGACTAGAATTATATCCTCAATCTAATGAAGTCCAAAATAGTATCACAGAACATAAATGGAATAAAATATTTCATATTCAGGAGCTATTGAAGGAATTACTTATGAAATAAGGTACTAGTTACATAGAACAATCGGGTACCTTTACCTGTGTACAAGTAATGTTAACTGCTTGATAGACAGAAAAGCACTTTCCAGTATAAACCTCATGTTAAGTACTTCTAATATGAGAAAATAGAAAATAGCAGACAATATCCACAGATTAAAATGAAAGCTGAAGGGTTTGACCACTTTAACAAAAAATGTTAAAATATGTGCCACAAACTTGAAAAGAAACAAATACATCCCATCATGAATAGACTGCAGAGGCAACAAAATTTCAAAATGTTTTTTTCTCTCCTAATTTTACCAGGTTAAGTAATACATACCTGTTCTTTCATTTTTGAGAGGCTGGTCTTTAGTATTTCTAAAAACAAAAAGAGAAATTAAAATTTTTTCAATAAAATTGTAAGATGGCAAACACCTGTGAATAAAGAATCATCATCACCAAAACACTCATGCAATAACTTTTTAAACATAACATGCAAGCTTCTTTAATACTGCTCCGCTCGTGTTAATAAAGAAGTAGAAAGAAAAATATTCAGAAGTGATTGAATTTGGGTGTAGATCTAGTTAGGAATTCTATGCATAAATCAGTGCTACTGTGAATATAAAAAATATGTATTGTCAAGGAAGCTTAAGAATACTATAGAGTAGTTTCTGTGAAAACGTTCTAAGGTTTAATGGGCTGAAATTCTCTTTGTTTAGTAAGGACTACTACAAATCACAAACATTTCCATTACCGCGAAGGAGGAAGAGAATGGAGAACACAACATGGGGAAAAGGTTTACCTTCTGTTCTGAGATTTCTGATTGGTGGTAGACAAAGAACTGCAGAATACTGACTCCAGCTTGCTTGCTTTTGCAAGTGGCTTTCTCTCTTCCATGATCAAATCTTGTTCTGTCCCAGACACTGTGCTCTTTTCTGTCTTCTTTACATTTTTCTGAACACTACCTTTTTCTTTTGTTGAAGAAAAATTAACCGCTGCTACTTTTTTCTTTTTTTTTACTTTGCCAATGAAGAAATCATCATTGCTGTCACTGTCAGAATCTGATGACTCATTATAAAACCTCTCTTCAGTACTATCATCGAAGTATTCCTTTTCATTGGGATGCTCTTGGTCACCATCATCAATTATTTCTTTTATTGCATTTAATTTGTTCATACTCATATTTTCTTTCCTTTTTTGACAGTCGAGTTTCTCTCCTGTTTTGTTTTGAGTAACTGTTTGCATTTCTACTGCCTGAGATGAAGGTTCTTCTGAAGCATATGCCCTCTTCATTTCCATAGTTTTCTGTCCAGATTCACTCTCACAGATCTCTTCAACCACCTTGTCAGTTTCTATTTTCACGGCTGGTTTTGTTTTGTGTTCACATCCTTGCTGTTTTCGAGGCTGCTTAGAAGCTTGGTCATCCAAGCTGCTATTGGAATGTTGGGCTGACTTAGGCTGTTCTTTTGACTGATCCTTTTTCATAGGAGTGGCTTTGTCTGAGTTCTTTCTTGCATCCTTAAAAGCTTTAACAGCAGCTGTACAAGAGGCAGAAAAATATTTTGTTGCAGCTACACATGAATTAATTTAAGTTAATTATATATAATAAAACATTTTTGCAACTTATATGTGTTGTATTGAGCATATTTTGAATGTCCTTATGAATTATTTTCCAAACACATGGGATCACAGATACCTTAGAATACAGTATCAACAAAGTGAAGGAAAATCCTTATCTATTAAATACACTATGAAATTTGGGTTAAACTGTAAACTTTTCCTTCAAAAAATAATCTGCAGCTGATGATCGTGTTCACTTAGGGCACTACTTTGTAAAATTGCCAACTAATATTAACTTATTCATACATAATTAAATGGGTATTTGATATGCTCTGTTATTAATGAAGTAACTTGATAACATTACTACTAGGACTTAACCCTTTTAAACATTAATTTTAGGTGGAACATTCCAGTTTCAAGAGAACAAGAGAAACCTTAAATAACCAGGAAAGATACCCTAAGGATTCTGAGGACAGTTTTCAGGGAAGATTTAGAAAGTAATTTGTAAAGTCATTTAGATGCCTTTGAAAACCCAGTTGTAATGATCCATTTATTTTCCTGTTTATTTTAGAAACACTCCATTACATCTATTTGATTTTTAGAATTCCCATTATAAGCTCTGTTTGTTCAACAGCCTATATTAAATAAATGTAGTATTGTATACTGTCACATATAAAACCATATAAATTTCAAGCCATATAAATGGTTTCAAGTTTGTGGCTTGGTTCACTGCAGCTAGCTAGGCTAATTACATAAGCTTTCAGTTTTTGTGGGTTTACTTTTGTTCAGAAATACGCATGAACAAGGTAACATACCAGTAAGCTACAGATATAGTAAAAAATTCCATAAAATGTTTCATACCTTTAAGTTCAACAAACCTGGGCTTCAAGGTGGGGTGCGTTGCAAGTCTTGCCATGGCTCGCTCAGCTGCAGTACAGTTTGGCTGCACAAGAAAAATTCAAAGGTGTGAAGTCAACAGAACAGACAACTTGCACAGATCTGTGTCATCTATGCTACAATGCATAATAATGTGATTCTCACCAGGAACAAGTATTTTATTTTTCATGTATTACCATCATTCTAAATGCATTAAAATCTGTCTGCCTAAACAGTGACAGAAAAGTAGCAGATACACAACGTGGTATTTCTCAGGTACTGAACAGAGATAACATGGTTTATGTTTTCTTTAAAACATACCAGACACACCGTTCACTGATATTACATTTACTATTTCACACAAGTGCAAAGAAAATTCATGAACTCGCTGAATAAAGAACATCATACTGGTAAAAGGCATTCTGCTTGAATGTAACAGCTTGCAAGAACTACAGTATTGATCCCATAAAGGCTGGCAAAATGACATAGCAGATACTGAAGGAAACGTATCTAAGACTTCCAAAGACAGCTCTGTCTTCTGTTTTAGCTTTTTTTTCTGTGTGATTATTTGTTTGTTTCCTTCATTCTTTCTTATTTTCTTTTTTTGAAAGGAGGAAAAGCAGGTCTAACAGATTTGTGAAACACACCTTTATCAGGAAGATTTCTTAAAGCCGGCAGTGGAATTCTCTGCGAGAGAGTGGAAAAGTCATACAAAAGATGTATCTTTCTCTCCTCCTCCTAGTGGTACTGCAATGGACACATGTTCAAACTGTTTCTGTGATTTCAGCTTTGTGCTACGGAAGTATGACTGCAGAAGCCACCAGAACCAAGAGATGACAATATTCATAAACAACCAGACAAGTGCCCTGTGACCCAACCTGAGCTGATTTTGGTGCCATCAACTCAACAGAGCATGCTGCTTCTCCTGTCCTAAGCAATCAACGCAGCAGATGGAGCCCAAGCCACAGGCCTTACCCGGTAGATAAAAAGGAGTAGAAGTGGTACTGGCTCTGGAGTTAACATGCTTCACAGCAGACAAGATGGTGCTGTGCTTTGGATTCGTGACTAAAACATTTAGAGTTGGTAACACATCAGTGTTTTAGTTACTGCTGAGCAGTGCTTGCACAGCATCAAGGCCTTCTCTTGCTCTGCCCCTACCAAAGGCAAGTAACACCCCTGGTACAGCTGATCCCCATGGACCAAAAGGACATCAAATCCTTTTCAAATCATGCTTAGCAATAAAAGCTTGAGGTAACAAAAAGATATGGGAAGATGTTTGTGGTTATGACATTTATCTTCCCAAGTAACCATTACGTGAAGTGAAGCCCTGCTCTCTGGGATGTGTTTAAACATCTGCCTGCTGATAAATTCCTTCTTCTCCTGTCCTTGCACATACAGCTTTGATTCCCTCCTTGAACTGTCTTTATCTCAAGAAAGAAGTTTTTCTGACTTTCTGGCCCCATCCTGCAGGGGTCGGGTGAGTGAGCAGCTGCTGGGTGCTTAGCTGCTGGCTGGGGTCAACCACCACGACACACATGATAACCAAACATCAGCAATTCACATTTAAAGCAGCTGCTGCGTGATCTACCTAAGACTGCTCAGTGGTGAGTGTTACTTGTTTGCATGTCCATTTTCTTCCAGCAGAACCGTATGACTATAAACAGTTATTGCATATAGACAGATGGGACACTTCCCACCAACTGCTAGTGCAGGACAGTCACTCTCAGTGCTTTGGTCTGAAGGAAACAGAGCAAAAGAAGGCACTACAAATACACCAGTCAGTACTTCTTAATGCAGAAACATTTAATTGGTTTGCCAACCATAAATCTTCTTCCTCAACCAGTGCAAAGCAAATCCCATTTCATAATTATTTTGCCATAGTCTTAGAGTTTATAAAATATACTCTATGGTCAGCCATATTTCATGTTTGAAGTGTAGAGCATCTGGGAATTCTAGTACTTTCCTTTCCCCTCAAGTCTCTGCTACTACAACATTATTTCTTCAGGTCAGAAACTGTTCTGGAAAAATGTCCTCTCTGAAGAATGTCTATAGAACTATGAACACTGGCCAGAGGGGACAGGTCAAAAGATGGGTCCATTTCCAAGGGCCACAGACTGGCTTATTTCCAGGCTAGCTTAGCTCTAAGAACTTGAAATCTGAGTTTTGATCCCATGTGACAGTGCTGCCTGCTGCCACCAGATTCCTGGGACAGAAAGCTCACATTTCTGAAGATCATATGCTATTTTCTTTGGAGATTTTCCTATAGCTGGAAAATCTATTTCTGAACTTAATTAATACACTTTTTCCCTCAGCTACTTCCTGTGGGTTTTGAAAGAATATACCATGAAGTTCAGAAAGCAGCAGCAGCGTCTGTGCAACATCTGGTGTCTTTTAATTCAAATATTTATAGAAAGGCTTTAAGCATATATAGGCCAACCCATATGGAATAACCACATTTTTTTCCTTAGAGCAAAATACTTCACAAACACTACTCACACTGATAGCCACCAGCTAACAAATGCACAATATGATATTCAAATTCTCTCAAATTTCTCATTTTTCTGTGTATGGGTTTTTTGGTTTTGCTTTGGTTTGAGGTTTTTTTTGGCACAGCCCATGCTCAATTTATTTTCCCTCAAGTATTTTCCAGTATATAAAATGTTACAGAAACATAGACAATACAGAAAAAAACTTAAGAAAGAAATGTCAACTGTCTTTACAAGCAAGAACACTTTTTCCTCCCCTTCCCATCCCTTGGATGTTTAATTAGATACTAGAATTGTACACCTTTATTCTGACATACTCTTGCTACTTGTATTATTTTGCACTACTTATCTTTTATGCAAGAAAGTGCTAGTACTTTCTACAGGAACATTCTTCCTTCTTCAGTGTGCAACTGAGGCACTGGAAAGTGAAGAAAGCCACAGAGCAGTGTATAGTCACACTTTGCAGTGAGGAATTTTAAGTTACTGCGCTGGTTGAGGCTGGGGTAGAGCTAATTTCCTTCACAGTGACTGGTAAGGATATGTGTTTTGGATTTGTGCTGAACACAGTGTTGATAATACAGAGGTGTTTTTGTTATTGCTGAGCAGGTCTTACACAGAGCCAAGGCCTTTTCTGCTTTTGTATCTCCATGCTGGTGAGGAAGCTGGGGGTGCATGAGAGGAGGCACAGCTGGGACAGGTGACCCCAACTAACCCAAGGGATATTGCAGACCACATGACATCATGGTCACTACATAAAGTGGTGGTAAGGGGGGTAAAAGGAGGAATGGGGGGGACACTGGAGTGATGGCATTTGTCTTCCCAAGTCACTCACTGTCATGTCTGATGGAGTCCTGCTCTCCTGGAGATGGCTGAACACCTGTCTGGCATAGTGAGCACTGAATTCATTCCTTGTTTTGCTGTTGTGCACAGCTTTCTCTATTAAACTGTCTTTATCTCAGCCCATGAGTTTTCTAGCTTTTATCCTTCCAATTCTCTCCCTCATCCTGCTGGTGGGTGCAGGAATGAGTGAGCAGCTGCCTGGCACTTGGTGTTAGCTGGGGTTAAACCATCTGAAGGCAGTCTCCTCTAACACTATCTGGGTAAATAATGCATTATTTCTGTAAATATTACTAAAAGCATATATTATCAAACACCTATGTAAACCCCACATAGAGAGACAAACTTGGCAAATAGTGGCAACGACTGTGAAGAGAATGCAGGTTACAAACTTGCAAAGATAGAGATTCACAATGCAAATTTTAAAGTGCATTTTAAAGCTGGCATCACAGGGTAAAAAGAAGGAGCAGTGTGATGTGAACATCAGGCAGAAGCTGTGTGGGTAGAACTTGCTTCATAAAAAGCAGGTAATAAAGTGAGAGTGAGAAACTGAGTGTGTAATAGTCTTGAGGCAGACGGAATTGCAGGAGCTGAATGGTATGCCTTGGTAGTATGCCTGAGACACTAGAGCTTCAGGATGAAGGGCAGAAACCTGTGATTAATCTGAGAACATGAAATGCAGACTTTTGACTATTGCTTTACTCTGAACAATCTTTCTGTTCCAAGGCTACTATTGTCTGTACCCTCTCGGCTATAGTTTTAATCAATGATAGGAAAGAGGTCATACTTCTGTTCTTCAACTGACTTCTGCACAAAAGGGAAATGCCTCATTACAGATGTCATCAGAAACAAGGCTGTTATTAGAAGTTATTAGAATGTTATTACTATAAGGACAACAACTAGAGTTTCACCTGGGTGAGAGTGCTACCAAACTGGTAATGCTTTGTGGCTCTGCATCTGTCATTAGTCAGTTATTTAAAACAATGACATTCAAATGGAGACAGTAAGAAACCCCACTGGGTAGTAAGCAGCACATGGCAAAAACTATAACACAGAAACCAACCTTGGAAAATGTCATACTAGTTTCTAAACTATCTAGAAGTGCAGTTTAATTTCAAATGTTAACAATGCCCTAATTTTAAGGGAAAAAAAAAAAGAGTCAATACAACTAGAGTAAGCATAAAAAAGGTAACACCCAATTCTGGGCCAAAACAAGATGTCATTACAATACCCTCTATAGCAGCTTGGGAGAAGAGCTCTCTATTAAAAACCAGCAAAAACCAAACAAACAACTAGAAAACCTATTAATCCACACATTCTTTATAAAACTCTAACTAGTTACAGCTGTCCTTCATAACAGCAGATGTGATTAGTGTGCAGTCACAGAGTGGTTGAAGGTGCCAAATCATGGCTGCAACCCAAGTCCATACCATGACCTCATACTACTTTGGAACAAGATTTGAGAGAAGTTACTTTCTGACTGTGAAAGGCAGCTAGCTCTCCCTCTTGCTTTATGTCTGTAAGACATACAGCATGTTATTTGTGGCCATTAGATTTGGTATGGGAAGCAACTGGTTAATGGTATCACTCCCGGCAGCATTGCTGTCTCTCAGCTCCTGACAGGAAGGGGTTAGTTGTTCACTGTGTCTCACATTAACGATGACAAATGATGACAAATTATTTACTCATCATCTGCCAAAACCTCTCATTTTTATAATAATCTACTACTTTGTTTTCACTCAAGTTTTAACTATTTTCAACATAACACCAAAATGATCGTACAGGTGTTACAAAGCAGCAGTTATAAAAGCTTAATAGCACGACAGGCAAGAAGTTCTTACAGAAATTAATTCTTTACGGATTTCAGGAAATCGTCCAAGTTTCAGCAGGATTTTTTTTAATTGTATGATATACGATTTTTAAAATAGGCTGATGAAAAATTTCCATTTGAAGCTAAAAAATGTCTTAACAGATCTAAAACCTTTGCAAAAACTCATCAAGACAATGTTCTGTGATAGAACTATAGAATTAAAATTGAACAATTTCTTAAAAACATCAAGATAAACAAGTAAACTTGTTTACTATTCTTTTCAATGCTTGCCACAGTTTATATTCATTTACATTGTTTTCTTTTATCATGGTAATTCAACCATGAAAGTATTTGGATATTTACTTTACTTATCTCGAAAGCCATGGTCAGTTGATCTGGGTTGGATGCCAGGTGCCTAGTGAAGCTGCTTTATCACTCCTCCCTCAGCAGAACAAGGGAGAGAAAATACAATGAAAGATTCATGGGTCCAGATATAGATGGGGAGAGAACACTAATCAAGTACCACAGTGGGCAAAACAGACTCAGCTTGGGGAAGCATTAATATAATTTATCGCCAATCAAATAAGAACAGGGTAATGAGAACTAAAACCTTAATCTTAAAACACCTTCCCTCCAGTCCTCCCTTCTTCCCAGGTTCAACTTCACCTGCCATTTTCTCTACCTCCTCCACCCCAATGGCACAGGAAGATAGGGAATGGGGGACGGTGGGTCAGTTCACACACTATCTCTGCTGCTCTCTCCTCAGCTCCAATGCCTGAAGCACCTCCTCCCCTCCTTCTTCATGGCTCTTTCTCTCACATATTCTCACTCCTCTCTTCCCTGGCTGCAATTGCTCCTGTACATTTCTCCCATTCCTTTTTAACTCTGTTATCCCAGAGGTGCTGCCACTATCGCTGAAGGGCTCAGGCTTGGCCAGTGGTGGGTCCATCCTGGAACAGGATGGCATTGGCTCCATCAGACACAAGGCAAGCTTCTGGTCCCTTCTCACAGAAGCCACCCATATAGCTGACCCATCTACCAATATACTGCCATGCAAACCCAACACAAAACATTATAAAGAACATTATGAAACTAAAGATCCACGGCAACATGGGGTACATGGCAACACAGACAATCTTTCTGCTCACATGTAGAAGTATACACAGTAGAAGGCAGAAGTCTGGAAAATCTATCTGAGCTTGTGCTGCCAGCAGCAGCACTGACTCAACTCATCACTGCCTACTCTTGAATCCAGCATCAGGGAACAGCATGAGATACTTCCAAATACTACCAAGGTACTTATACTGCTCTAATTTTATTTGAATGTCTGAACCAAAGCTATCCTTTTCCCAAGAGATTTTTCCACTTAGATTCATGTTCCTTTCCAAATTAAGTTTGTCTTGTCTTGTTTTTTGGCTTGTCTTTTATCAAAAAGAAGCCTGATATATAAACATATATCTTTCATTCCTCCTCTTCTTTTAAAATAAGAGCTCCAAATAGGTCATACAGGTCAAAAAAAATTGATTATTTGCTGTTCTTTACCACATGCACAATAAGAAATACCTACTATCTAAGCATTTTAAGAAATGCACAGGCTCTTTAAAAAGCCTAGTACTCTGCAAATGTTAGATGACCATATTCCTATGATTTTTTCAGTAAAGAAAAGTCAGAAGAAAAAAGTCAAGATTAAAGTAGGCATGGATTCTTAATTATTTCCTTATGGAGAACAGGGTCAATTCTAGGTGTAAGTAGAAACATCAAGATTGTGAGAAAATTCAAATGCTTCTAACTCATTCTCATTTTTTCCAAGGCTAGTAAGGCTATGTGTCTATAATAATCTCAATTTGGCATCCCCCACAAACAATGTGCACATTAAAAAAACCAAACAAACAACTTCTTAAGGTTATGAAAGAGGATTAAGTGAGCACTGTGACAACTCCTCCCCCAGATGTGATGATCTTAATTCACACCAACACTGAAACCACTGCTGGCCTTTAAGAAAACCTAGGAAAATGCTGAACATTACTTTATGCTATAGAAAACTGTGGACAAATTCCAAGTGGAAAACAGTTGTGAAGGGAGTGCTCCCTAAGTTAGAGTCTAAAAAATTATTAACAAATATCAGGAATCTAAAAAATATTACATAACTTATATTGTACATCCAGCACAATTGACCAGGATAAAACACATGCAGTTATGACTTATACAAATGTAAAACCAAACACAAAGAATAGCAGTATAAAGTCTACATGTTTTTGCTTTTTTTTTTATATAGCTTTCTATAAAATACATGCCTTTCATATATTCTGATATTTGAAGAGTTGAGGCACAGTATTGTTATAAAATGTATGTACCTTGCCAAACTGCATAAACAATTTTGGGGGAGGGCATAGCTGGCACTAAAAAACCCACTTAAACTTCACATAAGAAAACCAAGCAAACATTCCAACCCAGAAAGGCAAAAGACAATCATACTGAGAGATTAAACTGGAAAGCAAAATAAGATGAAATAGAAACAATGGAATAAAAGATATACTTCAGGGGAACAGAAACAAAATACTTCTTGGATAACAGGTAGTAGCTGTGAGAAAGTTCTTTGCCACAAAATTCCAGTAGTCTGAAGAGAAGAAAATGAAATTTGGAGAAAACATCATGAACAAATTAGCTGGACACCAACCATATACCAGATCTGAAACCAGAACTGACTTATACAGAAATGTGAAGTTGAGATAATTTCTTGTAAAATGCAATCTTGAATGAGGGTCTCAAAAATTAAAACAGGGAGTTGTTTACTAACTTTGAATAGAGAGTTTAGCTAGGCAATATAAAATGAAATCTGAAAGAACCATTTTTTAGAAAAAAAATTTAAAATTATTATTTATACTTATTTGTTATAGAAAAGAGAGCAGAAACACAAAGGAGACCAACAACACTCAGGCAGTGCTGTAAATCAAGCAGTAAACAGTATTCTCTGACTTCAGTATAACCTGAACTCATCTGTACTCCCATGAGTCAGCTGTGCACTGTGGGATTGTCCAAAGATTGAGTGGAGCTCACGGTAGCAACTAAATTGGTAATTCAGTGATGAGCTCTGTATTATTAAAACTATTATAATGGGCCAAAAAGTTCAAAATATTCTGTCTTGGATGAACCAAAGAAGTTTCAGAACTGAGATACAACTCTCCCTATGACATCAATATGCTGACAAAACTCTGTACCCAACTATCAGGGATGTAATCTCGAGATATCCTTACAATATTTCACTTTAAAACAGATGCTCAAACCTCAAACTGTAACTTGTCAGATGCAGCCTGATACTGCACCGTAAATATAAGCACATATGAACTTAAGTTTATAGCAGAGAAAGTAGATGTAGTTGAGTTCTTCAAATTTAAAACAGATGTAATGCTTCAAAACCAGCTAACGTTTAAAAAACAAGCATCACTTAAATCAGGTATATTTCAGATAGTTTAGAACACAAAGGGGAAAAAAATTATCCCTGTGGACAAATCTTGTCTTGCTCAGACCTTTCCATTTGCAAGCATTACCACCAGGGAACACACCCATATGTAACTAGTATTGTCAGGTTAATGTTTTCAGATAAAACTCTCAGGAGATACGTACTTCTGTTCAAAGCACTGTTGAAGGAACTAAGAGAGCCAGGGATTTGGAGGCACATTACAAGACTTCACAAGCAACGCACACACTAACCAGGGTTAGTCCAGGTTCTAATATGCTACTCAAGACAGCATTTCTTGGCATACCACACTGCAATTTGCGTGCATGATTGAAAACAGATTTTTTTTTTAATATATATGTCTTTCAGACTTTTTCTGAAAAAGACAATGGAAATACAAGTTCAGTTCACTGAAAAACTATTAAAACATCAGAGATAAACATGCCAGTTCTCTGGCACCAAAACACAGATTTTCCATCATTAAGTCAACAGACTTAATGCATTCGAAACCTACTCTAATGATAAACACACGTTATACACATATGTAATCCCAGGTATTACTTGAGCACATCAGCAGAGAATGGATGTAAAATTGATGGTAATCCTGGGTGTTCAGATTTTATAGCAGGTATTTCACTATACGGCACGCTGAACTTCTATGCTTAGGGACTTTCAGGCATCTTCTAGGCTATCACATTGTTATTACTTTGGCATGCTGTTTTCCTAATGCGCAACCACTGAACCACTCCAATCATTTGGCAGTTATTTGAATTCCAAACCCAAGAAAAACTAGATCATCATCACTTGAAATTTAATGTTGTCATACTTCCATTAAGTCACTAGTTACCTCCAGTTTCCCATACTTTGTTTTACCTACCAATACTGCCAGAGAGGTGCAATGTGCTGTAAACTTATGCTGTCATTTTACCAAGCTATAACCTTTTCACGTGGATGGCTTTAGCAGCTATGTTCATTGGCATCCCAATAAATAAGAATTTTTTTTTAACAGAATTCCAGTAATTCAGGAACATCTTCTCCAGTTTCACAGAACAGTGGCTTTAGCACTTTTCTTCTAGTTTTCCAGTGTTAACAACAGATAGATGGGCTTTCTAATGAGCTGAAAGAGCTTGCTTAATTCCATAACTTTTAATTTTTTGATTTTTAGAAGTATCTATTTCTTAGTACTGAGTTGGGCACTTAAGAAACTTACCTGGATAGGAGAGATGGGAAGAAATCAGAATAATGTACTTTATTTTTACATTACATATATCATGAAAAACTGATAGAGTTTCATTTGTAAAAATAAAAGGAGCATAAGATACCAGCAGCTGGTTTTCATTTTCAGAAATATCAGGAATGTCAAGATTTTTTTTCTGATTTTGCAATGCAGTTCTGAGTCACACTACAAAGCAAATATACAGAAAAAGCTTTTCCAGTTAATAATGCACAAGGAACTGTTAGTCTTTAACGTAAGTAATCACACTTGTTTTTATAACATTAAAGACATCTTAACACTTAAAATTCTCTTAAGCAAGCAACCACAATAATTTAAACTCACGTAAATTCTGCCTTATGTTGTATCCCTGCATTTTTCTTCTAGATAGGAGTGCATTCACACTATCATAGAGTGCCAACTCTATCGTGCTTCTCAAAACAAGACCAAGATGTAAAAAACTATGGCCATTTTCCCCTCCAGGGTTCACTGGTCTTTATTTCTCACATACACACACACATGAAAAAAAGCCTTCCTGCTGAAAGTTAATGTTCTTAAAACCAGCTACAGGAACCTTGGTTGAAATTGCTCAATGAGTATCAATTTTCAGAGGATTTACAGATAGATGACAAGACAGAGGAAACATTTTGCTTTGTCATTTGGTTGCACAAATCCATCTCCCCGCCCCTTCAAGCGGATCAACTTTACAAACTGATTACTTTTCCTATGGATACATAAAAGATACAATTCGAAGGTCTTTAGTCTTTGGGTACTAAATGTCTTTAGTACCCAAAAGAATTCAAAATAACTGAAAGCACTGACTCTTATTATCTGTCCTAAATTTGTAGCTTCTCTAGTCTCATTGAACACTGCTCACCACTACCATTCTCACTGGGGCTTGCAGTACATTACTGGTATCAAACTTCTGCGACAGTTGGAACTTCCCTTTAAAACAGTTCTGAGTGATTTTTTTTCTGGGAATACCTTAGAGCTGTTAACCTACAGTGCTTCACAGAAAAGTATCACTTTCATGCGGGTACATCATACCCCAATATCCCTGTAAAGATGGCAAATTGCATTAAGTATCTTGAAGACCTGGTAGAAGGAAGGTATCTGTATTATCTATGATGGTGATAGATGTCAGGAATTCTAGCTCCCTGCCATTATTTTTTTCAGTGCAAGGGTTAATATGGAAGTATTCATAATTTACACTCTTTCCCTGTACCCTGGTATTGGAGGTGTCAATCAACTGTCACTGTAGCCAGTCTGATTTACCTTCATTACTTGTTGAATCAAGCTGTTCTGTCCTCAGCCTGTAGAAGACATCCTGAAAAGTAGCCACATGCTCTCTGTGTCTCACATCAATGTTAATTTTATATTCCTCCATGCATATAACCTTCTGTGTGCTTTTAAATATTCTTTTATGTCCTTTAAAATTTTCAATGCCAAGAGCCCAGTGCAATTTTGATTATGCCACAGGTCATCCTTCATGTCCAGCTTTTCCTGGCCCCAAACCCATTACAAATACCTAAGTGTCTCATTTTTATAACATACACTTATCCAGGCACTGATATTATGCCTCATAGGCATTGTATGCAAGTCTGGACAGTATTCTGGAGGAGATTGTGGCCATCAGTAACTTGGCCTTCCTTTATTTAAAAAACAACCAAAAATACCAAAACAACAAAAACTGAACCAAACCAAAAGGTTGTCAAATCAATCACAACACCTCAAGAACCTCTTGTTATGTCACTTTTCCTGTATTTTCTTCAAAGAAAGCATAGAAACAAGACTACTTCTAATATTCTCTTCTACTATTCCCATGACAGCTCATATCCAGTAAGATACTGATCACACATCAAGGAAATACTCATTAAAAATAGGAATGAAAGTTGTGAGTTGCTTGTTTTTTATGAGTGCTGTATCATAAAGCTTTCTGGGACTGAAGAAGAACAGCAATGTGTATCTGCAGCACCATGCATCATGATACCACTACCACAGGTGTATCTGACTCTAACAGCACTGTTCTTCCCACTCAGCTTTTCATCCATTATACCCTCACAAGCATATTTATTGCGTTTGAATTATCTGGGGATCCAAGCAAAGTATCACTCACAAAAATGTGAATCAACTTCCTCTGAGCTTTACTAACTAATATACTTGGCCACATTCTGGTCTGGCACATCAAGTAAGTGAAAAGAGCACATTCAAATCAAAGGCAATCACACCACTTCTGAGTTTAAGCCTTGTCTAGGGACAAGGCTGTACTTTAGCAAACTTGAACTGTTCAGCCAGGCAACAAAATTAAGAAATACAGCCTCACAGGAATGCAAATGAGTGGTAGAAAAATTCTTGGACAAGCAATTTAAAATCTGAAAGGAGACCACTCTTTCGTGTCAGCGATAAACAATATCTGTGAAACACTGCCAAAGTTACTAGCAGTTTATTTCAATACTGAACTTAAAAGAAGACTCCTTCCAGAATGAACAAAGTCAAAGCTGTGGTTAAACTGAGCTCATTGCAATTGCTACTCTGATGTTGAAGATCATGCTAGCTTTGGTCTAGTGCACCTCCTTGCTCCCCAACAGTGGCTCTACAGTGGAGTATATATGGCAGCCCAGTTTGAATGCAGAGGGGCAACTGGAGAAGACATCTACAAATTGTTCCAGAGACAGTAAGGGAAGAGTGTGGTGCAGGGAAGGAATGGCTAACCAAAGGTGGGAGTGACACAGACAGAACTCAGTACAACCCTGGACTCTCCCACTGGAAGCCTGGGAAGGGATTGATACTGGCTAGGCTAGCAGACAGATGGACAATTGCAAAGCAAAGTAGGTGGGGAGAAGACTGGAGAGAGATTCGTCAAAAATTGACAGACTTCATTTATACTGCCATAAAATTTCAGTTGCAGCCACTGTAATGGATTCTAGGCTCTAAAATATAACCTGGTTTTCTTGGTTTGAAAGACAGGT
>VZTT01054201.1:0-25412 GCA_013400855.1 Buphagus erythrorhynchus | reverse complement strand
CTCTCTGTCCTGAGTGCTCCCTTGCTCCCTGCACTCCACCTCACCCTCTTGGCTGCAGTCAGTCACATGTGGTATGAGAAAGAAGGTTTAGTTTATTTTTCTGCTCAGGTTTGCTTTATTTTTCAGCTGCAGTGCTCAGGAGTACAGCTGTGTGGAAGCTGTCCTTGGGCAGCCCTGACTGCATAGCTCAGTATGCTTTTACTTGAGCCTCTGCTTTGCTGTCCTTGTCCTTCCTTTCACAGGTCAATCCCCCTCAGATAAACAGAACATACAAAAATGTCGTAAGAGAGGGAAAGTGAGGCAACCAACTTCATGGCTGTGAAAGTCTTCTAAAGGAAACCTTACAAGTCTGGGAGCTAATTCTCTTCTTCTAAATGCTCTCAGAGTGAGGAAAAGGGGCCTCTCCCACCTGGCCTAATCTTCAAAGTGCTCCACTGGCAGCCTCTGCACTCGAGCTGTGGCTCTTAGAGCCCCACCACACACATAGAAGGAGCTGATGGGCCTTGGATGACACGGGGTAGGGCCTCTGTCTCTTCAGAGAGGTCCATGGGAGCTGTGTACCCCTCCTCCATAAGCTGTATCTAAGTCCAGCTCAGCTGGAAAGGAAGGCAGGGTGTAATTTTTCAGTATTATGCTAATGAGCATTGCAGAGCAGTGTTCCTCTCAGGTGCACCTAATCCAGCTCCTCCACTGCTAGGAACTAGGTCCTGCTAGTTTTTCCTCAGGCTGGCAGAGCAAAAACCTCCAACAGGATCCAATGCTTCCTTCTCCTCCTTGCATGATGAAAGTGTTAGTCTCAGGGATCAGGGTTTGCTTTACAGCCAAACAAGAGACTGCTTCCTGTGACTAACTTAGGGCAGCAGGTTTCTCATCACATGCCTGAAATGCTGCTGCAGAATGGCAGAGGATCTGCACAAACACAGTGCCTGAGATGGTGCTTGAGGCATGAGAAGCTGCTCTATCCATCAAACACAACCAGGCTCTTCTTGGAAAGGGATTCCCAAAAGGAGGGCAATGGAGAGCTGGACAGCAGTACCAACAAACATTTCTCTGGAAGCTTGCTCCTCCTCAGCTTGGCCACTTTCCTCTGAGCCCCCACTGAGCACAATTGGTGTTCTGATTCCTGCTGTGGATGCCTGTTTGCAGGTCTCAAATTGTCTAGAGCTGTACCAGTAGCATAATAGACCCTGAGGTGAATTGTCTTATAGTTTCTATTCTTCATATAACAAAAGCCTAGAGTCATTAGTCAAATCTTCAGCTGTGCTCTGGATCCCTATATTGTGGAATAACCACTGAGAGCCCCAGTGGGCAGAGCTCATATGCATGTTCAGCTGTTTCAAGCAATGCTACAAGCCCACCGCTGTTAAAAGAATAATCTTATGCAGGTAGTAACTCCTCACCATACCCTCACACCTGTTACTCAGTAGCTTACAAAATCTCCTTTCTGCTGATGGGAATAAAGAGGATTTGTTTTTTCCCCCACTTTTTAATGCTGGCCACGGGTTCATGAACAGAATCAAGAACGGGATGGCACTGGTGTGGAACATGTCTTGAGCTGCTTTATTTTCCAGCATCAGTCTCATTACAAGGTTGGGACAGTGGGAAGATGCTAGCAGCTCACGTGCTCGGCAGCAGCCACAGAACGTGATGTTACAATGCATTTTGAAAGTTTTTGGCCAATCACTAAAAGCAAAAGCGTATTGACAGTAATTCTATCCAACCACTATAAGTACATGTACCTTTGGTTAAAACAATGCTTGCTTATTTCGAATACAATACCTACTTGTAAGCCTTAAAATACAATGCACAGAGCTCCATTATTAAGGTTAGACCTTCCTAATATCTTGCTAGATATACTTTTCTGCAGCTTAGGGAGTTATTCCAGCCAAGCTTTAATACACAGACCATTGCTCTATTTGTCCTTGCTTTCTACATCTCATATAATTTTTCTGCTGACAAATCTTATGGCTACTGCTTAGCTCTAATCGCAGTTCTGCTGTTTCTGAGGCTTGCTTTTTGCAGCTTTCTTAAAACCCTCTAATTTTAAGGATTCCCACACTTTTTAGTAGGTTTCTGGGTAGGAGTTAGTTGTGCAGAAACAAAAATCACACAATTTCCTGGCCTGATCTTGGTGTAGAAGGCAGCACCTGCCCCATGCTCTCCCTGGGCAGCTGCAGCACAGAGTGGATCAGCAAAATGCAGCTGGGAGGAAGGGAGAGAGGTGCAAAGCCTGCCTGGGCATCCTCAGGCATTATAACTGCACAGAGACACAAACCTGCCTTGGAGTATGCCTTGGTAGATGGTCACCCTCAGCTGTTGCTACCACTGGACCACAGAAAAGATGGATATTCATTTAGGAAACAGACTTCCCAAGTAACCACCAATCCTTCCTTAAGCAGCTCTGTTACAATGCACAGAAGTGCGTGAACCACAGCTCCCAAATGCAGAGTGCTTTTTGCATGCACTCTGGGATGTGGAAACATCATTCCCTCAGCTGTGGCAACCCAAACGCAACCTTACTGATGATCTGGACAACCTCTCCCTTGTGCCTGCATCATAAGCTTTCCTTGGTTCTGTTTATTTTCCCTTGGAAATAGAGGACAGTGGGAAGATGAGATAAAGACAAACTGCAGTGCTGTGAGACACAATGGCTCCTCAGCAGATTCACAGAAACTCTCCCAGGAGTGCAAAAGCTGTTCTCAAATCTGGTTTATGTTGGTGTTTGAGCACTTAGCATATGAGATACTGCAAGATTCACTGAATCCTAATCAAAACAACTTTCAAAAAGAGAGAAGCTGCTTGACAATGAATCTGGACACCAGGGGTTCAGGCATTTTGAACCCTGGCATTCAGCAGCTGTTACCTGGAGGGACTCCTCTAGGGGATCTGGTATTTCAGAGAACTCCTTTCAAAGCAAGAGTCAGTTGGCACAGGGGAGTCTGAATATTTATTCAGCCTTAGCTCTGCCCCTTTGAGCAGCGCCCTGTTGTGAGCACCCACCTGCTGTCAAATTAGCAGGACTGCAGCTTGAACAGGGAGTTGTGTTCAAAGAAATCCTAGGAAGCTGCTTTTCCTGTGCTGAAAACACTGCACTCTGCTTCCTGGAAGCATAGAAGCAGGTAAGAATGTATTTAGGCAGTCCAGTTTCTTCCAAATGCATGTGCATCCCATCACTGTTGCTGAAGGAATCAGGTTGCCTCACTGGATATACACAGAGGTTCTGGGGGTTTTTTTGGATGCAGAAACAAAAATTCTTTAGCAGTTTTTAATTTCTAAAATCATTTTAGTTCATCATGAATTGTACAATGGTAAAATCTTCCAGTGAAAATAGATGATCATTGTTGCTATCACTGCCAGTTTAGGACATGCCTTCTCACATGGGACATGTGTCAGCAAAGACAAAAAGAAACTTTACAAAAACCAATCCAAAACACAAGGTGGAGGTCACTTTTGTTAATGTTATGTGGTTACCAGCAATACAGTGTTGAACAAACACAAGCCATTGATAAATAAATGATTACTAGCTCTTGGCCTGTGAAAGGAAATGCCTGCCTTGTCACTGCAGTTGAGATGGCTCCCAATAATGGCTCTGGCTCAATCCTGGAGGACACTTGCAATCTGTGGGATATTGTCAAAATGAAAATATCATGGGTCCTCATCTCCACAGGTGGCTGCAGCACTCTGATGTGTCCTGAGTTCTCCAGAACACTGCAGCTGGGGTGGTTAGCTGATCCCAAAGTGTAGGTGAATCCTCTCTGTTGAGGGCACCCACACAGTTAAAAGGCATGTTCTTGTACCACCTGAAACCCACACAGAGACTGAGCTGTCCTGTCTCCAGAGGCCCTGGGAAGGAAACTGGCTTTAACTGAGTGACTGAAGGCTGCCAAGCACTTAGCAGAAGTGGTGATGTCCTCAAGTCATGCCTACCGCACCCCCTCCTGCACAGTGGGCTGGGAAAGTGACCTGCCTGTGTGCTGTCATGGGGTGCCTGTGCACCTGCTATGAATTATGAGGGGCTCTGCATGTGCCCTTTTGAGGGGTTTTGCAGGGGCCAGGGGAAGTGAGAGGCTCTGCACTGTCTGGCCTGGAGCTGAGGCAACTCCCTGAGACAAAGTCCTCTGGCAGCAATGTATATGCCCTGCTCCCACTGTCCCACCATCACAGGGACGTCCAGTGTCTGGAAGAAGATAGAGCACCTCTACCAGAAATAGGTATCTGAGGGTTCCCCCCCGATTTGGGTCAATGCCACTTCCTGTATCTTGCAAACAGCTATTGTAAGGATGTGAATTATTTGTGTGTGCCACCTGAAACAAGTCAAACGCCCTCTAAAACATCAGAGAAACCTGATTATCTGCCACCCTGGATTATCTGTGCAACCAACCCCCAACAGATCCTGCTCTAACAACAGCATCCTGTCTTCCTCCTTTTTCCCAGGTAGTGTCAGGTCGAATAGTTAGTAGATTTGGAAGTCCTTCTCTTTCAACAATGTGATAATCATTCTCTCTCTGCCCTACTTCTAGGCTTTCTGGCATTCAGAAAGGTCAATAGTTTAATTCCTAGAGAAGCTGAATATATATTTCTTTTGTACCTGAAGAACTGAATAAAACAGAGGGTGATTTTTTTGGACACTGTTTTGGGGACAATCTGAAACTTTCTTGTTAGTCTAGTTCCCCTGGTATACCTGCAAAGAAGTTCTACCAGCAAAAAGCATCTTTTGCCAGCTGGTGTATAGCATCTGTTTTGTCCATGGTAATGCACTTTTTAAACAACACTCCTTTGTGAAAACAGAAGATGTAGCATCACTGTGCTGGAGTGGAGGGGTGTCAAACTATCCAGGGAGCTGGTGCAAGAAGGAGGAGCAGTGGAGAGTGCAAGAGGGCTCAAGCATGGGCTTGAGAGCCCCCGTGAACACACCCACAGCTGTGCTTTAGAGAGGATGCTGAGAGAAACTTCCAGAAGGACCTATGGGGCTTCTGGCTGAGACTGAGGGGAGTTACTGAGTGCTGGTATGACATGTGTGCCATGGAACTACCTACCCTGCCTGGAAACTGCTGCAAGCTGGAGGGAATTCATTTACTATGCCTTGAATTTTGTTCATGTGATTATGGGTTTCCTCAAGAGCAGGTTGTTCAGTGCCCGTTCTGACAAAAATCTGTCCCCAGTAAGGTTCATGGTATCTTCATGCATCATAGTGAGTGTGGCCACAACAGAAAGATGGTTGAAACATCACTTATGTTTGTTCAGACTGAGCAGGAAGGTGGAGAAGTGGGGGTCACTCCACCCTAGTGCCTGGATGACTTGTTCTGCTTCCCTTGCATAATTAGGAGAGAAGCTGGTACCTGCTGTCCTCACTCCAGTCTCAGTAGGCTTAACATGGACATGGTGGTGACCTTAAATGTCAGGCAGTTTAATGAGGATGCAGATCATGTGCTGTTGTTTTAGCAGATTTCCCAGGTGCTGTTCTCTGGATAAAAACTCAGTTCCAGAGGTTAGCTCAAGAGAAGGCAGACTTTGCAAAGAAACTGAAAATAGAAATTACATATTAAAAATGAACTGTGTATTGCAGCAGGTGAATTGAAATGAATGCATTATAAATAATAAATAGAATAAATAGCATGCAATTTAAATCCTAGAAATATAACAGAAGGGAATACTTTCGTACTGAACATTTTGAAATCTTGAAAATGTTAAAATACCACAGATGGGTACCAAACACTGCAGAGACTTCTGATGCAGCCCAGGTTTTTTTTTTTTTTGGTTGTTTGTTTGTTTGTTTTTAACTTCGGTTTTACAAGAGCTAGCCTGGCTTGTAGGCAGTTTAGGGTAAAAGTACAAAAAAAAAGTCTTACTTCCATAACTTCTTACTGAAGACCACATTCTCTGGTTCCACTTTCCTCTCTGATCCAGCTTAAACTGAAGGTCTTAACATAATACTCATAATCCTTCAGAGAAATCTGAGACTCTGAAAGTAATGCAAAAATTTATTGCCTTTGCTACTTTCCTACTTCCCTTTTTATATACGCAGCTTGGGATTAAAAGCAGCTGCTCTTCGTTTTTGTTTGCACAACACCCAAATCAGCAGATTTTGTCCATCTCTGGGTTTTCTATATTCTGCTGAAAAGCCTGCATTTTCTAGGCAGCCATCAAGCTTGCATTCCTGCAGGAGCCCAGACTGAATCTGCCTGCCTGAAGGCAGCACCAGGTGCTTGTTCTTGCACCCTCCTTCCCCTGATTCTGAAACCACTTCTGAAACGATACAGCTGTCCTTACAAGAGATCTCTGCTTCCATTTGTATCATCTGCACCAGCCTGGAAAGCTGCATATTCCCATTGCTTGTACAAACAGCTACGTTGTAGTGCTTGCTGTATCCCATGGCAGGGGGTCTGGAGCTAGATGATCTTTCTTGTTTCTTTCAACCCAAACCATTTTGATGAAATGATTCTGTGATTTTACTGCAATCCTTAAGCAAAGTCTCAGGCACTCATATGAAAAGAACTCTTTTAAATGGGAGATCAGTGTTCCCTGGAGGCTTTGTGAAATAAATTTCTATTGTATAGTATAGTAAAACAAGAAGCTCTCAAAGCATTTCTCCATTGGTGGCACATCATATTGTCCTTTCCTTGATTTCCATATAGTCGCCTGTTTCCTACAAGCTTCAAATTAAGAAATTCTTTGTATCAAGAACATACAAGAAAGCTGCTGCTTGACCACAGGTTTTGAATTTAGAGATGTGTTGTTGTTCCTTTCCTGGAGCAGTCCTGACTGTTAATAGAGCATTGTTTGCCACTCAGTTCCTGACCCCAAGACTGACCCTCTGCAAACTTCCCACTGAATAAAGTTCTGCTCATTCTGAGGGAAAAAGCAGGTACTTCATTAACTTTACTGTCTTTTGCTCATGCTCTTCTTATCAGAGGAATCCCCAGATGGCACTGTTTGGCCATTTAATGTGATTTTTTCTTGGTATTTTTTTTTTTTTTAAACTTCATATGCAATGTAGTCTTTGAAGAAATGCTACAGATTCTCTCCCTAGAGAAGGAAGGGACTGCTTCCTATGAGCCATGGCTTGATGATGGGATTATTTATTTCTTCTTGTTTTCAGAGTCTTCCCCACAGAAATGGCTTCATTCATTTTGAACGTCAGTGTTCCAGAATTCTCTGCTCTCCAGGAGCCCCTTCCTCCCACGGTAGATCTCCTCTCTTGCCTTAGAATGTTCTTCAAGTATTGCAGGCAGCAAGGAGCTGTCAGCAAGGCCCTGCTGTATTTGGCTATGTGGCATATCTTGAAGCATCATACTCACAGCCTGCCATCCTTCTTTGCAGCTCCAGATTCCCATACTTATACTGTCAAGGGTGTTTATGTTTCTTTCCTTTTTAAAATGTCTTTTCTTATGACTGCTTCCATTGTTAAGTCACACTTCAACTACTTATAAGAAAACCAAGGTGACTTTGATATATTTTTCTCTAGAGTATTAAGATAATAAGGGCCTTCTAAACTCTTAATAATTACTATGCTTGCTACTGCTATGGTTTGAGAAAAAGCCAAAGAATAATTTTTCTTGTTGCATTCAGTACAATCAGGAAGGGGACCCAGAACCAGATAAAAACAGGGCAACAAAATGGACAGAAATACCTGGGGAAGGATGCCACCCATAGTGGCAGTGAAAGCTGTTCTTGGGTGGAAAGAAATAGTAAGGGAAATTATGAGCTTCAGATGGAAAGAATGTGTCTATTCAGTATAGTCATGTTAACACAATAGAATGAGGGAGACAGATTTATAGGTACTGAGCTTGGGATTCTGAGGAATAGCTGATTAAGAGAAGTCAAAGGTGGTAGGTGCAGATGCAAGAGCCTATTCAGAGACAGGACTGATCTGTACTGTCCTGTCAATGGTAATCTGTTTACATTTTTACTAGTGATTTTTGGCACAAGAATTAGAACTGGATTATTTAAGGAGATGAGAGCAATGATACAACATGAGCTTAAGTAACTCAAACTGATAAAACAATCTTGAGAACCAGCAGCTAGAATCTTTGTGTTGGAAATACATCAGAGGTCATGCAGGAGAAACAAAATGCATGGCAGCATGCCAGTTACAAAATGATCAGAGAATTGGTGGGGCACAGCTGGGAGAAGCTGTTCAGATACAATCATGGCCATTGCCAGCAGAGAGGAGAAAGACTCTCAGGGTCACTCGGGACCTACTGAGGGCCTTCTTCAAACACTGTGGGCAGCGCTGGTCACTTGCAAGATTGAAATGAAGCCCAGTGTGACAAACTATAACCTTGGTGGGTGCAGCACAGCCAAAAGGGGCTGAAGTGTGGTGACAGTGTTCTCTATAAAGTTATCAGTGCAGGGGGATGAAAAACCTGCTGGGAGTGAGAGGAGTTAAGCTGGATGACATGAAGTTCTGGCATGTGAACAAGGGATCCCCAATATGCTGAGGGTGGAAATTCACAGCTTCCTAGCAAGTGGGACAACCTAAGAAGCCCAAATAACAACAAGATGGAGTGTGACAGGTTTAAGGAAACCAGCATTTAAGATGGTAGGAAAATGATGAGGTGTAGCCCGTTCATCCATTTCTCTGTGCCACATTGCTTGAAAAAAAGAGATGGGATTTTTCATAGTTCATTCTTCCTTTCAGAATTTTTGGGGCTGAACTTAATCACTGTTACAAGTAAAATAATAGAAAATGACCCCTCCAAAAACAAACCGGAGAAGAAAAAAAAAAAAAATCTTGACCTGTACCTATTACACTGTGTGGTTTTGGTGTTCTGCCTATGTCGATAATTAAACTCACAGTAGAATCTGCTGCAGTTTAAAATGGAATGTGTAAGGAAGACTCCTACTTCAATAAAAGAGGATACTCAGATACCTGTCCTAACAATACAGGGAATGGAAAGCCTTTCTTACTAAGGGCTGAATAGAAATCTCACCTTCTTGACACTTTTTGATTCTTGGTTATAGTAATTCCCGTGCTCATTGAAAGCTTTCAAAAAACTCATTAAAATGGATACAAAACTACTATTTTTTTCTTTTTCTACTGTCAGGAGCACTGATGATCTTTGAACATCTTCCAAAAGCTCAGCTGATTCCAGTGTTGCTGAGATCCAAGTATCATTCTCCATCCACATTTTGAGAACATGGGCACTGAGAACAGCCTGAGTAAGGGAGAAATCCTTTGTTTCATTTGATGGATATGCCAGAAGTTGTTTTGGAAATGAAAAAAAAACCCAACAACTCAGAAAAGGAAACTTTTTCATTTTACCTGCAATCAGATGTAAGGAGTTCTAGACTGATTTCCTCTAGAAATACGATTTATAGGCTTATAATGTCTCTATGTGTCACTGTCAGTCCATCTTAACATTTTATTCCCCTTATCAATTACAAAGAAACATGTAGAGAGGCAGCAATGTTGCATAACTTGAGGAGACAGGCGGCTGAGTAAGGTAGAGAGGACCTATGAAAGACTGGACATGATATCAAGCCCCTCAAGATTTGAGCCTCAGGATCGGAAGATTTTTTGTTGTTGTCAATCAGCAGATGTAGCTAGATAGTTATGATTAAGCAATTGCACTGTGAACATTATATGCTTGGCTAGTGTTTGTTTTAAAGAAAAGGGAAGACAATCCCAAGATGAATGGGCTGTCTGGATGAGAGCCACCAGGAGTAAGGTCAGGACTGAGCAGTAACTGGAGGAAATTCCAGCAGTGGATCACCAACCCAGTGACCACCTACTCCAAACAGACCCAGAGTCAGACAGAGGGAAGAACTGCACCTGCAGACTAATTAACATGGCAAATAGGGGGTTGAGTACTAATTAATGAAAGTCATATGATCTGCAAGCAATGGATGCTGATGCTTTGTTTGTTAAAATGTACAAATGATGTAAAGTTTTGATGACTGGGAAGCCAGCCTTTGTGCTCCCTCCTTGCACAAACCAGAATAAAAGGTAGAAATACCTCGCCTGGCTGTGTGAGTTGGTGCTGCACAACAGGGAAGGAGCCTCCAACTGGGACAAGAGAAGCACTAAAGCAAACTTCTGTCTTATTAGACCTCAGGAACTCATGAGACATCATAATAAGCTCAATTACTAGGCGGAGGAAGCAAGAGGTCCAGCCATATAAAGAAATGCAACTCTAGAAAACCTAGATGGTTTAGTTTTTCTGGCTGGTGCTGTTTTCTTGGCCTGGCTGCAGTGGTATGAACACAGGGACAGGTAACTGAAATGTGGTAATGCAGATAGTCTGTCTCAGGATCTTACTTCCACTGGGCAACACTGCACCAGGCTTGGCCCCCTGTGACCATTCTGGCAGGTTAAGTTCCCTCTGAGCCCCTATGGTCCTCACAGGGTGGACAACGGGTGACAGCTTCCCCCCACAGGAAACACACCACTGTGCCATTGCAGAAGCAATGGTAAAACCCCAAAATCAATGGTCTTGGAGAGCTGGTTGATTCAGGGCACAGAGGAAAGAGACCAGGTGAGATGACTCTGGCCCATGAAGGAGCAGCTAGATTTTTCCCACAGGGAAGGAAATGGGTACATCTGCATGGCAAGCTGTACTCTGTGACAAAGCTGTCAGAGCAAGAAATTCTAGGTACGCACCACTGGAAGAAATTTATCCTGAAACTATAAATACTTGAAAACCTTTTTCAGAATTTACTGATGCCAGGGCTTGATGATGCTGATTAATTACCCTAGGTGACTGAAGACAGCTAAGTTGCTGTTTCTGCCCCCCTCACAAACACTTTTGCTTTGGATAATTTACCAGTTGACAGTTGCTTGTTTCCCTGGCCTCCCTGCAGCCACTAACACATCTTATTAAGGCCCCTTGTATAGTTTCAGCTTATCCCTTGGCGATGACTTGGCTATTCAGCGTGAAATCTGACAAAGTGCACACTTCAGTTAGCAAGCACACCAACAGCCTGCACTCTCAATATCTGCCAGCCTTCCTCACTCTCTGCTTTCTTAGCTCAGACAGTTGAGGAGCGTCTGAGCATTAAGATGAGCAGGCTTATGATGCTGGCTTGGTACAGCATGGCAATTCCCTGCAGTGAAAAGCAAGACATAAAGACCTCTCTCCCGGAAACAAGTGCAGTAAGAGGTGTCAGAGAAGAAGCTGGTTTCTGATACAAGAAGTGCTTACATTATGCATTGGTAATTTTTAACACAATGTAGTGTTTAGCTAGTAAAAAATACCTAAAGTACATAAAGAAAGTGTCACTGAACATCTGGCACCCGTAGGTGAATCACTTTAAAAAAGCTTTGGCTTAGAGAAGGGAAATATGTGAGGCAAGAAGTCTATGAAGATAAAAAAATGCCTTGCTAGGATATTTTAGGAAGATTATTCTAGTCATATGTCATGGAAGAATGTAGCCACATTTCCTACTTCATCATTGTAATTGTTTATCACCATGGCTCATAGGGACACAGGAAGAGAGGAATTCTGCAGCATGAGAAATTCTCAGTAGGACAAAGACCATGCGACTAAAGAAAGCTTTATAGCACTAGGAGGATCAGGCAAGCAAGGAGGACTGGAGGGAGTTGAAGTCATCACCTGCATGCTGAGTATAATGTACTAATGTCATGGAGAAGCAGTAGCTAAGCAGGAAAAGGGACAGTCCAGTTTCTTGCAGCTGCAGGGAGAAGTTGCTGGATTCCCTGGTAACCAAGATGCAAACACATGGTTGTTTTGCACATGTTTCTGGATGGGATGCTTTGGCACCCGATAAGGAGTCAGCTTACACAACAGGCAGTTTCCCTGGTAGGGGCACTGACAAAGTCTGTTTGCTGTTTCCAGTTCTCATTAAATCTGGAAAAACCTAGTATCACTGGGTTCCCTGTTCATTACCTCTCTAAAAAATAGCTAAGCCTGTCAGGAAGAGCAGGAGAGAGACGGTCAAACATAAAGCATGACTTAAAAAGCTTTTACTTTAGGAATAAAAAACAGATTAGGAAAAACATGGGATTAAAGGAGGGGACAGCAAGATAAGTGGGTAAAATTGTAGGGAGGAGAGATTATGGTTAGTTTTCATGTATCATGAAAAGATGTTGCTTCAGCTGAGCCCTGATTTGGCTCCTTCTCTCAGTGCCTGCTCTGAAGGGTAGATGAGTGGCATTACTCTAACATGTGGAGTCTGTTGACATTTGGAGGGAGCTTCAGACATTTATACTACCAGAATCAGTCCATTTACTTAAGTGGTTTTGGAAGTGTTCCTTGAGGTTTTACTCCTTTTCATTCATGCTTTAACCAGTTCATTTAGACTGAATGAAAAACTCACCTTGGGTCAGCATCTCGCGATCTGTTCTAATCAGGGGCACATATGGGGTTCATGCTCAGTGACCCCAGTTTACAGCTGCAGCTCTGAGAGAACCTGCCTGGCTGAGTGCACAAATGCAGCTCTAAAACCAGGGATTTCTTAAGCAGGAATGACTAGTTACATCTCTGTACAACCCTGTGTAGAGAAAGAGGGATGCAGATACCGCTACTAAACCATGTAAGCTTTGAGTGCAAGGCTCTGGGGGAAACTAACAAGCAGCTTCTTTCTTCAATTAGTTCTTGCTCTGCAGCTTTGCTTCCCCTTCAAAAGCAAGTAATTTCATACTGCAGCAAGTAACAAGTCTGCAGTCTACAGAAACAAACCAGGCTTTGGCTCCCTACAGCTCACCAGCTCAGGGGTTATCAGGGGTTATCTTCGTCAGTGATCCCTGGCTGCCTCAATCTTATTTCTTGGTATCTCTGCGAGCAGGGTTTCCAAAATAGCTAAATCTGAAGCTAGACTTCTGTGCCTGTGTGCACACGTGCATGTGTGCACAAAGACAGACAATCAATTATCTGATGTTGGTAAAGCTATTGAATTATTTTTTAATATGTTTTTTTTTTCTATGTGAAGAAATTCCTGTTCAGCCTCAGATTTCAGAAGCTGGGTTTACAATGCAGTGTTTCTGCTTTGTCTTTTGCCTCAGCAACTACAAATCTCTGGAGGCTTTGCAGTGCACCAGAATGGAGGAGGGAGAGTCACACTTCAGCAGACAGTCTTTTATAACCTTTTCTGATGTTTTACTGTGGTTTAAATACAGCAGAGACCTGACATACATTCAAATTGCCATGTACTGAGGAACAGAGAAATGATAGGAGAGAAAAAATTACTATGAGTCCTTCTGAATTTCTAACTACATCACAGTGCTTTCAGAGTGTCAGATCACCTTGGGAGTCTTGTTTTTTATTACAGCTTCACTTAATTTTGAATTAATTCTTCCCCACACCCCTTATATGTAAAAATGATTGCTTTTGCTTATACATGTCAATTTTTCCACTGTCCATATTCCTGCTCCACTTGTGTGTTCCCCAATACAATTATTAAATGTATTAGGGACAAGTTTAAGAGGTATCACTGATTACAGAAAAGGGATGCTTGTTTAAATCATTGGCATGAGGCGTCCACATATCTGACATTGTCAATGTCAGAAGAAATGTGCAGGTTTCACATAAGCATACATATTCGGGTGTGAAATCCTGTTAAATTAGGCCCAGACAGGGAGAACAACTGAAGCAGTTCAAAAAGCAAGGTTGTGAGCTGCAGATACCCAGAACTAATCAACAGCAGGTAAACAGGCCTGAGAGCAAAACTACAAGGGAATTAGTCAAAATAATGCTAAGTAAGAGAACGGAAAAGTTGAATAAAAAAACCTGAGAAAACTGACTGCGTATTGTCTATATTTGAAACTAGAGGAAAAGGGCAAATAGGGCCTGTTTATCTAGTCAAACTGTGGAACACAAGAAGTGAAAGAATCAGGAGAAAAGGAGCTGGGGAAGCAGACATACTGAGTGCTGACTAATGGGCAGTGTTTCATTAAGTGCAGGCAGAGGACACAGGGACTGTTGGAAGGGGGTGTGCTCCTCCCTCATGGGACACACCAAATTTTTGTCTTACCTACTTTTAACGAGCTGCCTCAGGAAAGAAAAGCCTGAGGGATGCCAGAGTGACTAACAATATCATCTGGCTGCTTTAAACATTGGCTGCAAAGACAGTCACCAAAATGTGTTCCTACTGGTTTAGCAGAACCAGCGGTACATATGCCTGTTGAAGACAAGGCTTGGTTGGTTTTTGGTCTGCTGATTTCTCAGCAGATTTGGGAAAATGCCTCTAGAGAAGGCTTTGCACAGAGCGCTAAATTCCTTCTTCCTCAACACACAGAGATTGCTTGAGTGGCTCTTCACAACAGCAGCAGCAGCAACGTGCTTGCCTGTAGGGAAAGATGCAAATTCATCTCCCACAGGGATGGGTTGTACTGTGCTCTAAAATTCTTGGTGGCTCTGATGAAACAAAAGTCTTCTAAATCACACGAACTGCACTATATTGCACCTTTGCTGACACTCTGACATGAGCCTTTAGCCTTCCAAAGGCCATTTAAGTCAGCCAGTACCCCTTGACACAAACTGGTGCACGAAGCACTGATTGTGTGCTTACAAACTGGGAAGAACACAAACACTTCCTCTGAATGCTCATGATATCACCAGTTCTCAGGGTATAAACGTCATATACACAACAGAGGAGGTTATACCCAAGAGCTTGTAAAACGGCCACAGCAGTGCACAGCAGTGATTGTCAATATATTATGTTGTGACATGCTTGTAGACTCACAGACAGTCAGATTTAAAGTCTTGTACAATGCTCAGGATTCTTCCTGTATCTGACCCCTGCAGCTAAGTGTCACAGTAATGGACTTGAAAGCATGTTGCTGCAAGAACTTGCCAAATGGTGATGGTACTCAGTAAATACCCAGTGAGAGGTCCCAGGAAGTGTGAATCACATGCTAGATACTGTTTTTATGTCTATGGAGAAATCCTTTTGCCTGAACACAGAAATTCTGATCTTATGTGGGAATTTGAAGGTTTGAATGATGGGAGAAAAATGCAGTTTGGGGAATTTCCACTTACTGAAAGGGAAAGTAAACTTTACACATGAAATAAAAAGAAGACAGACACTTCTTAGATTCTGTTTTGTGCATAAACATTGCCTACATTAGGTTGCTTTGTATTTGTTAGGCAACCTTTCCTAGTTTCTGGTTGGAGAGTCTCACTAGTTCAAGGTCTAAAGGAAAGGAAACACACCCATAAAAAGCAACAAATACACCTTTTCTTGGACATACAAATAATGTAACTTTAAGGCACATTACCTATAGCCATTTTAAAGTTTGAATACAATGGCCCAAAGTTGCCTTTTGCCATTTCGTACAGATTAAAGCAACATTCCTTGCATGTTTTTTTCTGAATTTCATTGCACTGGTCATAATAGCTGTAGTTAATTACTGAATACTAACTTCCACAGGCCTTCAGATTTGTGCTCCTGCAAAGAAACAAGTGAAAAAATGAATAGTTGCAAAAATGCAATTTCTTTTAAAAATAATGGTTTTGGATAATCTTAGGAAACGAAAATGCTAGCAGTATTCTCAGTAGAAGCACGAAGTGGTAAAAGTGGCCAGAAAAAGCACTTAGGTAACCTAGAGGTAGCATAGTGCTCAGGGATGCACAAAAGTAAAGAGCATGAATCCACAGAACTCAAGACTCCTTCCTTTTTTTATCTGTATTTGGAGACTCTAGGAAAGGCCAAATACAAAGCTTTTATCCTGAACCCACTCACACATGCTTCTCACATCACAGCAACTTTGCCTCATGGCAGGTGTTACAAAGCCCAGAATTAACAGCTGGCCAGTGAAATAGGCAGTAAAACCACAAATTGACCAACTGCAGCAGGAAAACCTTCTTCAAGGCACAGCACACAATGCATTTTGCCTGTGTTTACACAGAACAGATCATGCTTTGTGCCGAGGGAAAAGACCCACCGGGAAGAGCTCTCTGGGGTCTGCTCACCGAGTTGCTGCAGGGTCACAGAGGAGCACACAGCTGTGGGTGGTGGCTGCAAACAGGTGCCCTGCCAGCAGCAGACTGTGGCAGAGCAGCTTTGTCCTGACTGACCACAACGAGACACGTCCAGGGGTAAGTGGGAGTGCAGCTGGCAGGGTGCTGTTCTTGTGGGGTCAGGGAAAAGGTGCCACTCACTGATAAAGCCAAGGACTTGTGTACACTGCAGAAACATGTGCCACATCTTTCCAGCACAGTGGTGGGCCATACAAAAACTGCCTGGCTAGAAATGTTGAGCAGTTTTCTTCGGAAGAATGAAATTCTGAGGCTATCTTCCTATTTCAGTACACATAGCGAGACCAGTATAAACTCTGCTTCACTTTGCAGAGTGTCTTCGGTTTCCTTTCTCAGAAAATTTAAGTTTTAAAACTTACTTCTCCCCATTCCTCTGCCATGATCTGCCTGCCACAATCCATTTCCATTCCAACGGCAAGACTAAAAGATATCACAATTCGGTTTTAATAAGAGGTGTGTGCTTGTGTGGGGAAAGATTCTGCTTGCCAAACACCTGCAACAGCCACTGTCCAGGACTCCTTCCTCACCTGCCAAGCACGCTTTCCTCCAACAATCCATCAAACCTCCTTTCCCCTCGCGTCAGGGAACGCGGGGCCAGGACGCGGGCTGGGATGAGGGGCTGGAACACGCGCTGGGGGGTACAGTGCAGAGTCGGGTCCCAGGTGTGGGACGCGGGACCGGGATGCAGGAGCGGCAAGCGGAGGCTGGGATGCAGAAACAAGACGCGCAATAAGACATGCGGCCCGGATGCGGCGGCGGCACCCGGAGGCGGGACGCGGGGCTGCGGCGTGAGTCCGGGAGGTGGGACGCAGGTCTGGGAGGCGGGCCAGGGAGGAGGGATGCGGAGGCTGGAGGCGGACCTGGAGGCGGGTCCGGAGGAGGGATGCAGGGGGAGGGACTTGAGCCTGTACTTCCGGTCCGGTGTTGCCGTTACGCGCTCGCGAAGGGGCTGCCGGGCCGCTGGCCAATAGCGAGGCTTGGCGGAAGCGCGCGCTGGCCTCTGGTTGGCGGGCGGCGGATCGGAGGCGGGGCCAGGAGGGGCGGGGCGCCGCAGGTGCCGCCCCTCAGAGCTGGCGTAGCGCCGGCCGGGCCGCGTCCGTGCTGCCGTCGCTGGTGCCGAGCCAGCATGCGGCTGCGCTCGGGGGTGTTCGCCTCCTCCTGCCTCCTCGTGCAGACCTTGGGCGTCGCGCTGTTCCTCCGCGGCTTCTTCCCGGTGCCCGTCAGGTCCGTGCCCCGCAGAGAGGCCCGCGCGGACCCTCCCGCCGAGCCGGCCCCGCCCGGCGCAGGTAGGGCGAGCAGCTGCCGGGCGCGCCCCGTTGCTCGGTGTCGCGAAACATCTTTCTGTAGCGCCCTCGTGTTTCCAGACCAGTTTCCGGAGCAGTTTGGAACTTAACTGCTTTTCACGTAGTTATGGATCATAGGCAGGAGTATCTGCTCGCAGTCGAAAAGCCTCAAGCGTCAGCTGTCACTTTTTTGAAGGATGTGTTTTCCTGTGGTTTTGTTTCCCTTTCCCTGACTCTGCTGGAGCCGTGATACCTGGTCCTGTTCAATGGCAAGTTGTTAGCATTAAATGATGCCGCCTTAGCTAAATCGCTTCACGCGTTTCCTGTGGTCATTCGCTAGCTGTGTTGTGCTCGAGATTCATTATTTCTGTGATGATTCTGTGGTGTATGAGTGTCTTAATGCCACCTCAGTGAGACTTAACACCTCAATAGTGACAAAGCAGCTGTAGTAATGCCGGTTGCAATATGCACAGTATTGCCGTCCATCACCATTTCTGTGAAATCACCGTCTTTACAAGTCCTGCTCTGTTCCAGAGCTGAATTTGTGAACCCAAAATTTTCAAGAATCTTTTTAAGGAGTCAGTAGAGGATGTGCTAATGATGTAGTTGTCTTATACGTTCAGTCACAAATTGTATTAAAGTCATGTGAAGAGGACTGTGTACTTGAGGGACTGTTTTTCACCAGTTTGGAGCTTGTGGGATGAAACTTCAGGTTCACTTGGCAGCTGGATCGAGTAGTATTTTGCTCATACAAAGCTCATGATCGAGACACTTACTTACAGTTAACTTTGTGGAGTGTGACTGTAACTGCCAAACTAGGTCTTTAGCTGCTTGGTATTTACTGTTAATTCTTCTGAAGTGTGTGATGTTACGTCCCTGTGGGGACAGGCTTACTGAAATTGTGAGACACAGTGGAGAGAATAGAAAGTTTTGTTATTTAGAGTGTGATGTGCTGGTATTGGTTAAGCAGGAACGCTGAAAGAATCTAATCTGATAACAGACTGAGTGGTTTCTGCTGAAAGGGAGGTTGCTGTCACAGGTATTTGATAGGCTGTTGTGAGTGAAATATTGCATTCACATGTGATTATTACCAGGAGAGTAATGTAGAAGGATACTGAGTGGGAAGGAGATGTTGGACAATTTGGTTTTGAAAGGACTGGTTTGTGTTGAAGAGTGGAAGTGTGCGCCACAGGGCTCTACAAGCAGTTTAAATTTAGGCATGTGATGAGCTAGCCTAGATGTAGTAGGCAAAAATGGAGTGACAGTAGAAGAATACTTACTTTCTGTAGTTCTTGCTTACGATATGCTTGCAGAGTGATGTCTGGATGATAAGGTCTAAAGGCAGCGTATTACCTACTAAACCGTGATGCAGAAAGGTTTCAACCTACTTTAGACCTATTCTGAAAATAATAGGACTTTCCAAAAAGAAGCACTTCCTCCAGTGCTTCTGTAACTCCTGAATGTTTCACTTTGTGAGTACTGACTGCCACTGAGTGCATGCTATCTTGGCTGTGAGAAGGCTGTGATACTGAATGCTTGCAGCACATTATTGTAATAAATTCTTGGTGGAGAACCCGTCATTTTCTTCACAAAAGTTCAGGGTCATTTAAAGTAACTCTTTTCTAGGTAACCCTGAGATAAATAAGCATGCTGCATGGCAAGACTTGAACAATGTGTTGCTTTAGCTGTCTTACAGTAAATATTTTCACACGCCTTGTAAATGACTCCAAATTCATTTGAACTTCTCAAAAGTTTGACTTTCTGAGAAATCACACTGCAGGAGGAAGTTAGGAGTAGGGTATATGTGTTTGCGATCTAAGCATTTTTGGTGTCCAGCAAGCTTTCTTTCACTAAGCAAGTGGATAGGGGAAAGATGTAACTAACAGCACATCCAGTGCCTTCCTGTTCTTCATGGAAAGCCATAGCATGCCTGCTAAGTTGATAATTCAAGTCCTGGAAAAACACATTATCAGTATAATCAGGATTGCTTGCAGTTAGGATTTTGTTGTTGAGATTTCTTTCTTCTCCTTGCTGTGCCCTCCTCTGCCATTTCCTGATCTGGGAAAGTCGCTAGCAGTAACTAGTCTGTGAGTGTCAGTTTGTTGATGCTTATCTCTGTACCCCAAAATACAATTTCTGAGGTTGTTTTTGATGTTGTTGTGTTAGGCACACTGTTATCTACAACGTTTCCAAATTGTCAACCACTTACACAGGAAAAGCCTTTACTCTAAAAGACTGTAAAAACCTTGACTTTATATAAAGCATGCACTGAGCAGTCGATTCAACACAATGGTGTCTGGGTAGAGGCCTGTTGAGTGGGATGCATTCTGCTTCCATTTTGCCCTTCTGTGTTTTTCCCTGATAGAGAAATGAAACCTGTAGAGGTTGGGGCAAAAATGCTGCTGTAAGACCTGAATGTCACCATGTGGACCAAGTTCAGTGAAGATGAAGAGGTGCTGTGGTCAGAATTAAATCCATGCAAGACAAAGAGGTGGGCTTGAAGGCATGCAATTGCCTACTACTTGATGCATAGCAGCATTTTTCTGTACCCACCTATATACTCTGTTCAGGGAATTCTGGAATTGGATTTTGACCCTGCAGCTACCATCACTGAACTAGCTTATCATGCAGTCTTCTACCTTGAAGGGAGGGAATGTGCCCAAATCTATTTCACACAAGCTTCAGTGAAATTGTCTCTTTGTAATTTTATGGTGAGATTTCATAAAGAGGCATTGTTTATGTTATGATGTGCAAAATGATATTAGCACAGGTGAATGTTATGTGTTTTTTCTAACAGAAGTTGTCTGTCAGATACAATTAGTTAACTTTACTGAAGTAAAAAGAGAGAAAATAGCAGCTATTCCTCCTTATTACTTTGAACACTCTCCATTTCAAAGCTTTTCCTTAGTTTTCCCAAATTCATGTCACACATTCCATTCACATCTTGTTTTACTTCCTAGAGTGGTATTGGAATTGTTGTTGTGTTATTCTTGTGCTGGATGGCTTGAAAACTCATCTTCCTCAGATTACTTCTCAGGTTTGCTGTTGGCAGCATTTCTGGGTGTAGAATTAATAAAGAAGTTGAAAGCACTCATTTATGTGGTAAAGTCCTTTAACTTCTGTCTAGTGTTCGGTAAAATTTGTTGATGACTTTTATATGCTCTGTTTTTGTTGCTTAGGAATGGTTTCTAACTGGACCAAGATTCCTCCACCGCTTTTCAAAAAAGTTGTCATTGTGCTCATAGATGCTTTGAGAGATGACTTTGTGTTTGGATCCAAAGGTAAACAGTTCATGCCATATACTACTCAAGTTGTTGAAAAAGGGACTTCCTACAGTTTCATTGCGGAAGCCAAGCCACCCACTGTGACTATGCCTCGAATTAAGGTTAGTGGGATTTTTTCTGTTGTTTTATTGGAGAAGCTTTTGAAGTATGAGTTGTTTCATATGGTTGGAGTTGGCATAAAGGACATGTTTGTGGTGTTAGTGCAATCTATGGCTGAATGACTCTTTGCTGTAGTAGCGCATGTGATAGAGTCCTGATTTGCCATGGGCAAGAGGTTGAGGCCAGATAAGGCCCTAGTGCAGGCTTGAATGATTGACATAGCCTTTATATTTGTAATCATGAGAAGGCGCTAGTCTCTTAGTTGTCTTCTATCTAGGAACATTTTTATTGTATTTTTCTGTGTTCATGTAACTTCTAAGAGAAAATTCAGTTTAGTATAAAATTGTTTTGTCATAGGGATGTATCTGAAGATGTTAAAAAGGAACTTCTGCCAAGTTCCAGGTAACTAAAAGATGAATTGTGATGGTGTCATCAAAATACTTGATCATCCAGGCTTGTCAGTGATAGATCTGAGTAACATCTCTGCATTGAAGAAGCTGAGGGAGTGATCACTGGCAGGTCAACTAGCAGGCGAGTGAGAGAGTGAGGTGGAGAGACTCTGGTAACTCTTTATAGGTGGACTTCATAGGTGGACTCCATAGCTTTTTCTGGAAGTTTCTTACTTACTGTTTTGAAGGTACTGTCACTGTTATTGTTGAGTCAGTTTACTTACACCAAAATTGTCTTTTGGTGCTTTAATGACCAGTAAATGAAACAAACGCCAACTGTCATAGTTGTCAAGTCTTTTCTCTGTCCTTTAATTTAGACAGTAATATTTTTACCTTCTGTAAAGCTGTTATCTCTGACATCAGCTAGCACTGTGTTGTGGCAGATGAGGTTATGTGGCAAGACAGCTTGTGTTCTTTTACTTTGTTAGGTTTCCTTACCAAAAATATAATTTGTCTGCCACCTGGCTTATTGGTTCCTCCCGTTTACCTTGCTGCTGTCTTCTGAGCACTGGAAGTTTCTTGTTTAATGTGTCTCTTTTCTTCTTTCATTAGGCTTTGATGACAGGTAACTTACCTGGTTTCATCGATGTTGTTGTGAACCTCAATTCTCCAGCTCTGTTGGATGACAATCTGATATGGCAGGCAAAAACAGCTGGGAAAAGAATAATATTTTATGGTGATGATACTTGGGTCAAATTGTTCCCAAAGCACTTTGTGGAATATGATGGAACAACATCGTTTTTTGTGTCGGATTTTACAGAGGTGAGAGGTTTTATATGATCCCAAGTTAATTAAAGTAAGCGCAAACAGTGTCAGTTTCTGAGAATGAGTGAGTAAAGCTACCCTTGTTCTGAAACATTACTTGGCAATTAAATAGAAATTGAATTTGGCACTGTAAAGCTAACCATTTCAATCCCTCATGCATATGCTGTAAAAAGTGTTGGGATGGTACAGTAATCATCAATTTATCACTCTATAACTTTCCTAAACATACCATTTTCTCACAAAACTTTTGGTTGGAGGTTAGACTAGTTGCTTTGTTTAAAAATTCTACTATCTATCCACATTTTGAGTTTGTTATCCGATGTTTTTAGTTAGCGCAATCTTCAAGAGATCCAGTAATGTATTAACTGGGTCTCTTAGAGGTATACTTTTATAGTATTGCATCACTTTTGTAATTACAATGGGAGCAGTGTTTGTTTATGTTGTCAAATAGGGAGCATAGAAAGTTAGTGAAACAAATTCTGAAAATTCTTACTCTGGGCACATTAGAAGAGTAGATGCTTTGGCAAATTTACTTCATTTTTTAACCTTTATGATTTGTAAAAGCCATTGACCCACTGCTACTGACTGAAGTATTTTATTTTTTAAGGAAGTTAAAAAGGTCTAAAGTGAATTGAAGGAGATGTTTAATTGTTATGCTGATAAGATTTGCAAAAGCTTCAGCCTGGAGTAAAAAGTAGAGATGTTCTACTGGATCTGTGGTTATGTGGCTCTCAAGCTCTTTATGCAGTCCTTATGCTGTCTAAATATAGTCTATTAAACACACAGCTTTTTATAGTTTTTTGGTAGTTATATATAGACTCAACAAAGTAGTATCATATGGGAAATATTGTAGGGATTTTTAATAACTGAAGAGAATATATGCAACTAAAATTTTATTGTCAACCTAAGCAGGAAAACAGGTGAGTTAAGCCCCGAATACCACTATTCAAATAGTTTTTCTTTTTCACTATGTTATCAGTTCTTTTACTCATAGCAAGTACAATCTTCTTGTGTTTGCACACTAGCAAAAATGGAGTTGAAAGATCAAGGTTTGTTGTACCCCTGAGCTTCCCATCACTAAACTGAGATTTTTTGTTGTGATATTTAATGTATCACATGTGAAGTGATAATCTGGAGTGTGAAGGGTGAAAGTGACTAGAAAGTTCTTGAAGCAGTTTCTAAAAGTTTCTGTGGAAACTTGGCAACTCATTTGCCTTGTCTGTATGTAATCTGATGTGTTCTTACCGGGAAAGATTAAATGGGGTGAAGAATCTGTTTTGTAAGACAAATATATTTGACTGCTTGACATTGGACTAATGAATTTTTTTTTCTTATTAACATTGCGAGTGACTGTAATCTCATCAACTTCTATGGAATTTTCATGGGTAGTGTGGTTAACTTTTTGGTGCTTTTTACAAGAGGGATTTTTTTAACCTTGTAGTTGTTTTCCTTTTCTTTGAGGTTGATGATAATGTTACCAGACATTTGGATAGAGTGTTAAAGAGAGAAGACTGGGATCTCCTAATACTACATTACCTGGGGTTGGACCATATTGGTCATATGACTGGGCCAAACAGCCCATTAGTGGGACCAAAACTTCGTGAGATGGATAACATACTGAAGAAGATCCACATTTCCCTTCTTTCAAAGGTAATACAGCTTCCTCTTGGGTCAGTGTCTGTTAGTTGTGGACTGACATTAAAATGCTTGCTGATTGTTGTTGGTAGCCTCTTTATTCATACACTAAAGTGTGTGTTCTGTTCTTTGCCTTCCTGGGCCATTTCCCACTGTAGCATTTTTAAGGATTTGGTGACTGACCTTAGTAACATCTGTTAACAGCCTGTCCTGGGCAGCTGTGGGAAATAACACCCTCTTGGTGTGCAGGAAGAGGAGAGGAATGCCTGCCAAAATTCTCTCATCACTTGTGAATTAAAATGGTTGTTTGTGTACTTTCTAGTAATGAAATTCTGCAGAAGGAGTAATGGGCATGTGTAGCATGTGCAATGTGTAGCATGTATAATATGGGCATGATGTCCAGAATTATGAAGGCATACGTAATTCTTAGATATTTGATAAATTCAAATGGAAGTGGTGGTCTTAATCTGCGTTTTTTTAATGGTAAATGTAGCACATCTGAATCTGTTTTTAGATTTGTAAATACTGCTTGTCACTTACCTAAGCAGCCTGGATGCTGAAATACCAAGTCCCAGTTCTAGGTGGCCTGAAGCTTTATTTATTGTTTATTTTTGGCTACTGCAATTCAGAATAGCTGATCATGAAGTTTCAATAGTATTTTTAGTCAAGTGGATACTATTGCATGAAAAGAGAGGTTAAGTCCTGTGTGTGGAAGTTCTATGAATGTTACAGTTGTTTTGCTGCTGTTTTTTAGTATCTTTGCTTTTGCCATTTATGTTCAAGCCTTTATCTCCATTTTAGAATATAGACATATAAAAGCACTTTATTTTTTGGATAGAATAGGTACTGGCAATAACTAGAGATGATAAAAAGGTGCTTTGTTGTTGAATGACTTTTAATTTTCTGCTACTTTGATTTGTTAGCTCAAAATTCTTGGGCAAGCCTCACTTAAGTTTTTGTTTCTCTTTATTCAGAAACATACACATCATTCAACATCATTCTTCAACAGTCATTAACAATCAGTCTTCATTGACTGTCAGATTTCAACCCCTAAAGCCCTTGGGAAACTAGAGACTATTAGAAATAGGATTATTTTTTAATATTGAATTGATAGTTTGTTAATATTTACAATATTAATAATTCAGCATGCATATTAGAACTTAGTGAGGCTGAAGAAATGAAGAGAGGGACTATTTCTGTGTTAATGATGCTCTTCTGGGACTCCTGATTTTCTTCTCATAGTGTGATAGCCTTTATTTAATCTTCCAGAGAGTTTCTTGTAACTCTGTAAATTCAGGGGTTTTTTAAAAAACTTTTTTTTATGCTCTTTTTTTGCTGAGATACTGATAAGTGTGTTAGATATGAATGTGCCTTAACTTTTAAAAATTACTGTTACTGAGTTACACTTAACTGCAGCCATCTCTTGTTATCTGCCCCAGGGTGAGCAAGTTTCAAAAATGAAGTTAATTTTGAGACATATTCATGTTTGAAAATGATGGAGATAGTGAAATGATACAAATGAATTGTGTTTGTAAGGTAACTTAGATTTTTTCCTGTAATTTGCAGGAGGAAGCTTCTCTGCCCAATTTGTTAGTTGTTTGTGGGGATCATGGGATGTCTGAAACAGGCAGTCATGGTGGTTCTTCAGAAGGAGAAGTGCACACACCACTGCTGTTTATCAGCTCTGCTTTTGAGAAGAGAGATGGTAAGGATTAAGGAAGCATTACCTTTTTTAGAGCTGTCTTAATTTCAGATGTCATAGAGTTAGTTTTGGTCTTAGTAGCTGGTACAGCACTGTTTTTTGGATTCAGTATGAGAATAATGTTGATAACACACTGGTATTTTAGTGTTACTCTGAATCAAGGACTTTTCTGTTTCCTATGCTCTCCCATTGAGCAGGTGCAAAAGGAGCCATTAAGGAGCATAGCAAGGACAGCTGACCTAAACTGGCCAAAGGGA
>VZTT01054200.1:4972-19475 GCA_013400855.1 Buphagus erythrorhynchus | reverse complement strand
AAACCCCCACAGTATGGAAGTTTTATTTTGACACTAATTTTTTTAATCCAGCCTTGATAATTTTGGAAATATCTCCCCAAAACATTCTGCAACTGACCTCTCATGAAAGCCTGTGAGAAATTTGCATGTTGTGACTTTGGAATTAACAACGGATATAAATAGTACATTTCCATCATCTCTACATCTGCAGTATCCTGGCATGCCCAACTTGTTGCTCAGAATGCCTTCACTTCTAATTAATTTTACTCTGACACAAAGCAAGCCAAGCCAACGGAAAGTCAGCTGGTCAAGTTCACAGAAGAAAAACACAAATATTTGTAAACAGCTGCCATGTGCTGGGCACGTAGAATATTTCTGAGGTTTTAGAAATTTCAAATGAACTCTTATAACATGGGCTTCCACCTAATACATAAAATGCAGATGTTTCAAGGAATTAAACAGGGGAATTTTGTTAGAGATTTTGAAAGTTCTGTTGCATCCTAATGCTGAAAAATGCCATTCAGGCGCTGGGAGGGGCTTCCTCTGGCCATCAGAGGTGAATTAAAAGAAGGCTGTAGGGAGCACAGAGAACAGGAGCTGGCAAACAGGAGCGTGGCATGGTAGTTCCTGCAGGCAGGGCAAGCAGGCAGGGCTGCTGCCATCCTCCTGCTAGTGGGGTTTCTATTTTGTGTTGGGGTTTTGTTTGTTTTTGGGGCTTTCTTTTCAGCAATGGTCTCCAAACGATCAAAAGCTATAGCTAGTGAAAGTGTACTAACCCAAACAGAGCCCCCCCAGAAGGACTCATCTGTCAGTACCCCTTCCTGTGAGGAGTGTTTGAGCCTGTCAGTATTACCAGAGGATGGTACAAAACATGCCTGCCTGTGGTGCAAACAGGTGAGTGATCTCCTCTGTCTGGTGCCCAAACTTAAGGAGGAAGCACTAAGAAAGACTAAGGGGTATTAGGGAAAGTTAAAGGGAAATGGACTGCTGGAGTTTCACCCTTCCATCCCTGAGAGAAGCCCACCAGGAGTCAGAGGACTCCCATGCCTCTTACCATCAGGCAGAAGGAGGAGACCTAGTAGATAAGGGGGAGTGGAAATGGAAATTACTCAGGGAGGTAATAAAACTTCTTCCTGACCCCATCACCTTCCCAGGTGCCACCTCAGAATAGATATGATGTCCTGTATCCAGAAAGTCAGCCAGATGACATTGAAGAAAATAATCTGCCTGGAGAGCCTCCCAATTACACTTCATCTATCAGTTGGATCAGTACCTCTAGCATTAAAAAGAGTAGTGAGTGGGTGACTCCTGAGGGGAACAGAGGGTCCCATATGTCAACCAGACCGATCCCACATGGAGGTTTGCTGCCTCCCTGGGGCTCAGGTATGGGATATTACCAAGAGACTCCCTGAGCTGATTCAGCCTCTGATTATTACTGCTGATACTCCAGGCTGGCAGTGATGAGATTGAAAAGAGGAGCACCAGGGCAATTAAAAGGGACTTCAGGGCTCTGTGTCAAGGGTTGATGGGGCGGGAGCACAGGTGGTGTTCTGCTCAGTCCTTTCAGTGGCAGGGAGAAATGATGAAAGGAACAAGAGAACCCACTTTATCATCAAGTGGCTTAAGGGCTGGTGCCATAGGAAGAATATTGGGTTCTTTGATCACAGGGCAACTTTTACAGCACCTGGCCTGGTGGAGCCAGATGGACTCCATCTATCAATCAAGGGCAAAAGGATTCTACCCTGTGAATTGGTGGGATGGATTGAGGAGTCTTTAAACTAGGTTCTAAGGGGGAGGGGGATGCAAATAGGCTCTCCAGAAACAAGCCCAAAGGTGGCAAGCTAGAGTCAGGGGTGCAATCAGCAGCCCAGTTCAAGTGCATGTACACTAATGCACACAGCATGGGTAACAAACAAGAGGAGCTGGAAGCCATGGTGCAACAAGAAAGCTATGACAGTAATCACCATCACAGCAATGTGGTGGGATGACTCACACAGCTGGAGCACTGCACTGGATGGCTACAAGCTCTTCAGAAGAGACAGGAGAGAGAGAAGAGGTAGAAGGGTGGCTCCTTATATTAGGAAGGCTCTCAATGCCATGGAAATTGATATCCTACTGAGAGTCTGTTATAGACCACTAAACCAGGATAAAGAGGTGGATGACTTATTCTACAAGCAGCTGGAGGATGTTTCAAGATCACCAGGCCTTGTTCTTGTAGGTGAATTTCATCTGCCAGATACCTGCTGGGAGCTTAACACAGCAGAGAAGAAGCAGTTTAGGAGGTTCTTAGAGTATGTGGAGGAGAACTTCTTGTCACAGCTGGTGAGTGAGCCCACCAGGGGAAGGACTACACCAGACCTGCTGTTTGCAAACAGAGGCTGGTGGGAGATGTGGTGGTTGAAGCCCATCTAGGGCACAGTGATCATTAAATTAGAGTTTTCAGTGTTTGGTGAAACAAGGAGGGGTATCAATAAAACTTGGATTTCTGGATTTCTGGAGGGCAGACTTTGGCCTACTCAAGAGACTTATTCAGAGAGTACCTTGAGATGCAGCCCTTAAAAACAAAGGAATTTAGGAAGGATTGGCGTGCTTCAAAATAGAAATCTTGAAGGCACAGGAACAGATTGTCCCTATGTGCCAAAAGATGAACTGACAGGGAAAACAACTGGCCTGGATGGGCAAGGGGCTTTTGAAGGAACTAAGAAAAAGAAAGAGGGTGTATCACTTTTGGAAGGAGGGTCAGGTATCTCAGGAAATGCTTAAGGGAGTTGCTAAGTCATGTAGTAAAAAAATTAGAGATGCAAAATCCCAGTTAGAACTCAATCTGGCCACTTCTGTGAAGGACAATAAAAAATATTCTTATGAATATTAATGGCAAAAGGAAGGGCAAGGACAACTGCCATTCTCTATTAGATGCAGGAGGAAATTTAGTAACCAAAGATGAGGAAAAGCAAGAGATACTTAAAAACCTTCTTTGCATCAATTTTCAAAGGAAAGACAGGTTGTCCTCAGGACAACTGTCCTCCTGGGTTGGTAGATGGTGTCAGGGTGCAGAATAGCCCCCCTGTTAACCAGGAGGAAGCAGTCAGAGACCTGCTGAGCCACTTAGATCCATCTAGGATAATGAGGGAGCTGGCAGATGATCTCTCCATCATTTGCCATCAGTCCTGGCTCACCAGGGAGGTCCCAGATGACTGAAAGCTGGCCAGTGTGATGCCCACTCAGAAGAAGGGCTGGAAGGAGGATCCAGGAAACCACACACCTGTCAGCCTGACCTCGATGCCCAGCAACATTATGGAACAGATCTTCCTGAGTGCCATCATATGGCACCTACAGGATGGCCAGGTGCCATGATCCAATTATTAAAGTTATTAGAAATGCCTCTACCCAAATTAAGGTGCAAACGAGACCATATGCCAGTGACAATAGCATGGGTTTTATTTGATAGTAAACATGAGAGAGAGAGAGAGGGGAGAGAAAAAGCAAGAGAACAAAATAGAAAAGAGGTAGGATGAGGGACAGAAAGAGAGTGACAAAATAGAATAAGGAAAATATCATCACTTTGTGGATCCCAACAAAATTCCATATTCCATTGATCCTCTCCAGCTGGTCTTCTTGGTGGTGAAGGTCCCTCCAAAAAGCACAGAATTCAATGGGTTAATACACACAGGCCAGGTAGGAAAACCCAGGTACCTCCCTGGGCAGGGGGAGTTTGCCATTGTCTCTTACAACAGACTCAGGAGTTTTCTGTGGTTGTAGCTTCTTGATACAGTTTTTGCTATTATGAGCAAAACTTTATATCAGTATTTAAGGCATGAACTATTTCAGTTTTTGACACCAGGGGATCAGACCCAGCCAGCATGGGTCTAGGAGGGACAGTTGTGCTTGAACCAATCCAATCTCCTTTTATGACCAGGTGACCCATCTGGTGGATGTGGGAAAGAATATGGATGTTTTCTACCTGGACACCAGCAAAGCCTTTGACACTGTCTCCCACAGCACACTCCTGGAAAAGCTGGCAGCCCGTGGCTTGGACAGGAGCACTCTTTGCTGGGTTAAGAACTGGCTGGATGGCTGGGCCCAGAGAGTGGTCAATGGTGCTGCATCCAGCTGGGGATCAGTCACCAGTGGTGTCCCTCAGGGGTCTGTGCTGGAGCCAGTCCTGTTCAATATCTCCAGTGATGCTCTGGATGAGAGGATTGAGTCCACCATCAGTAAATTTGCAGATGACACCAAGCTGGGAGCATGTGTTGTTCTGCTGGAAGGTAGGAGGGCTCTGCAGAGGGACCTGGACAGGCTGGATCAATGGTCCAAGTCCAAGTGCCAAGTCCTGCATTTTGGCCACAATAACCCCCTGCAGTGCTACAGGCTGGGGACAGTGTGACTGGACAGTGCCCAGGCAGAAAGGGACCTGGGGGTGCTGGTTGACAGTCGGCTGAACATGAGCCAGCAGTGTGCCCTGGTGGCCAAGAAGGCCAGGACATCCTGGCCTGTGTCAGGAATAGTGTGGCCAGCCAGAGCAGGGAGGTCATTGTTCCCTGTACTTGGCACTGGTGAGGTCACACCTTGAGTGCTGTGTCCAGTTCTGTCCCCTCAGTTTAGGAAGGACATTGAGACTCTTGAGTGTGTCCAGAGGAGGCAACGAGGCTGGAGAGGGGCTTGGAGCACAAACCCTGTGAGGAACGACTGAGGGAGCTGGGGTTGTTTAGCCTGGAGAAAAGGAGACTCAGGGGTGACCTTATCACTCCCTACAGTTCCCTGAAAGGTGGCTGTAGTCAGGTGGGGTTGGTCTTTTTCTCCAGACAACAAATGACAGAACCAGAGGACACAGTCTTAAGCTGCACCAGGGGAAGTTTAGAGATTAGACATCAGGAAAAATGTCTTTACTGAGAGAGTGATTGGGCACTGGAGTCATCTGCCCAGGGAGGGGCTGGAGTCACTGTCCCTGGATGTGTTTTTTAAAAAAAAACTGTTTAGTTGAAGAGGAAGTGCTAGGTCATAGTTTGTATCTGATGATCTCAAAGGTCTTTTGCAACCTAGTTCATTCTGTGATTCTGTGACCACCAAGGAAAAGACAAAGTTTGTCATGCTCTCATTATAATGTATGAGAAATTACAATCAAAGTAACAAATAGTTAAATGGCAGCTATAGTATATTGCTTTGAGCAAAACTTTATATAAACAGGAAGTCTGTAAGAAAGCCAAGCTCTGCTAATGTTCTCATTTAAAAATCAAAGTTCTTTCCACTTTCCTCAGGATAAAGTTTAGTATTTTCTTGAGGACACTTGGTGTTTATTTCCCACCCCAACTTTGTTAATGAACCTTATCTAATAAGGCCAAAGTAAGCAACTGTAGCTTCTATATTATCAGCTGTGACTGGACCCTGTTGTTTACAGAACCTGATTCAGTAGGAGTGTTGTAAATACTATGTCACTGCAGAGCCTGGTTGCACTATAGTTTTTTTTTTTTTTAAATCCCAGATAAGTATTATTTGTGAGATTTCACATCAGCTCTTCTGTAAACTGCAAAATCATCCTTCAAGTGAGATCAAATATGTTGTATTAGCAACCAAGTAAAAAAGCAAGAATGTGGAAGCAGCAGCTCTCCCCACAGGAGACATTTTGAAATGTGCTATAACCACAGATTAGAAGAAGTAATAAACACCAAATTAGAAAGGGCAGCAATCTTCTTTTCTATTACAGTCTTTTAATTGGGAAGGAGAGGATATTGGGAAACAGGAATGGTTTCAACACTCAAAGTTTTAATTTAGTCTGTAGCTCAGAAATAGAAGTGATATGAGTGGGCTTATACCTAAAAAGTTGACTTGAAATTTCAGGAGGTATTTTTCTGTTGCCTCTCTGAGCCACCAAGTCAATACCAGGCCAAAAGAGAGCAAATTTTCTATTTGTCAGTGAGAATAGGAAGTCTTCTCATTTTTCTCTAGGCAAGCAGGGGAATACAAGGACCAAGACCCTTGTTTCACTCACAATGTACCTCCCACCTCTTTTCTACCTAACAATAAAAATGACATAAAAGACAGTAATTGTAGCAAATAATCCTCAAACTCTTGATCCTTAAAATGTCTCTATACCAGAAAAGAAGAAGATTTGAAATCATACTGCAAATTTTAAAGTCCTCCAAGTGAGATTCAGGAACTACAAATAAACCTGACAACCACAATTTTTCAGAACAACTTTAAGTGGGCATGACCCACCAAAGAAGAATCAGCAAAGCTTTTGTCAAGAGGAGTCACAGCTCTCAGTTTTCTACATTTTAGGAAAGAACCAAGAAGCAGATGGACAAAGAAGATCAAGGTGATAACAGCCTACTCATACTGCTGAAGGCCCTTTGTTCAAAAGGATTTGTAAGGAGAACAACCAACCATGAGAAGAATTTCACATGGTTTAAATAAAGGTGGCAATAATAAATAATAGTGAAATGTTAAAAGACAAAATAGCAGCCATTTGTTTGCCTACTCTAATCCTTCAGTGAAGGGAAGGACCTTGCAGTCCCATATATTCATAATTAATCTAAGAAAAAAAGAAGAGCCTAGGACAAGCATACACAACTTGGATAAGCCCCATTTTTGTCAAATTTTGTCCAGCTATTTATAAACATTTGAATTCTGAATAAGAAAGAACATACAAAACTTTGAAGAAGAGAGAACATTGTAGAGGGAGGACATACATGAAGAAAAAAACTTCCTCCAAATGTTCAGTGGAAAAAATTACTGTGAAGGAACGGTCTGGAATCAGAATAAAAGCAATCCTCTAGTGAAATCCTCCCTGAAAAAGACACCCTTTCAGTGCTGAAACAAAAAACAGAAAAGGAACCAAGAAAGAAGGATGGGAGAACCACCAAACAAGGGACAAAATACTTGCTTTCAAACTAAAAGGAACAAAAGATAAAATAAAGCTTTCCTTTAACTTCACATTTCTCAACTAAAATTGCAGTAGTCCCAATACAAAACCCTGTTTGCATCCAAGAAAGCAACCAAGAAAGACAGATGAAACAAATTTCAGAAGTTATATCTGAAAGATATGAGACTGTGGGAAGCTACTGTCTGGAGAGAGATACACAGAAGGCTGAGGAGAAAAAGAGAAATCAAGCATGGAGAAGAGCAACATAAAACAAGGATCATCACAGCACTTTTCCTATTTCTGTAGGTCCATGACAAACATTTGCTATAATTTGTCAAAGACTGGGTCTGCAGTGAACCTTAGGCCCAGCTTAAAGCCTTCAAATATTTCCAGAAGTGACTGTACAGATTAAAATACAACACAGACAAGCAGGTGTTCGAAGCACTCGTCCAACAAATCCTGCAAATCATAGCTGTAATTTCAGTCTGAAGGACAATTTAGCACATGTAACATCAGTACTTTTGTGCAGTATAGGAATTCAAGAATACAGTGGTCTAGCACTTCATTTCCCTGACATACTGAGACTACTATATTATCAGCATAATCTACATTGCCCTAAGTAATGATATATCAGTGCCACCTTAAAACATTTATACACAAGTTGCTGTATTTTTAGTATAAATTAAGAATTATTGAAGGAAAAGGTCATGATGCCTAAATGATGAACCTGCTCAGAAGTCAAAACTTCTAGAATTAGCACAGCATTTTTTGATACTAAAATCCTGGTTTGCACTGGAAGATTTTGAGTCCTAAACTACAACAATTTTAGTTTGCTTGTCTTGTTAAAGACAAACTTTAAGCAGACCTTCACTTCTTGATCATACTTAGCAAGAACTTTTGTTTGTTAAACATCAAAGCTTCTGTCAGTCTTGGTTGTGTGAGCAAGGGAATACTATTAGAAATTGAAAGAACTGTAAAACAAAAATTAGTTCCTACTAAAAACACTAAAGAAACACCATTTGCATATAAATAAGATAATGCAGGAACACATATCAATATTGAGATCAAAATTCTAATTCTGCAGCAGAAATATTCTGCTGAAACAATAAGATCTGACAGGAAAGGTCAGAGAGTTAATGAAATAATAGGGCCTCAGGATGGAAATAATAAATAATACACAGTTTTATACATTATTATGCAGCTTTGTACAATAAGGCACTTCATAGAAGAATTGATCATGACACTACATGAGAAAGTCAAAAGCCATCAACCTGGCATCAAAATGAGAGATTATGATTTATTTGGAGAATATTCAGATGTGAGCCACATAAGTGTGCTGGGAAATGTAGTATAAAATATTCCCCAGCTAAAGTATTAATGCTGAAGTGAAAGTCATGGAAGTCATTCTGAAAACGTAATTGCCATAAAGAGGAAGATTGACACAACCACTTTTAATCACTGCAGCTATTTTTAATGTATTTACATTCTAAAAGTCTCTGCACAAAATACTGGACTAAAATATGTACCTCTTATCATTGAGAATTTCTGCAAGTTCACTCTTTTTCCTCAACTATTACAACACAGGAATGACAAACAGAATACCTCTGTTACCTGCCTGTCAACACACCACTCCTGCAATTAGGTTCTCAAACCACAAGGTATTAAGCATTACAAGAGTCTACCTCAATACAATGATTTTATTCCCTGGCTGTGCTAAAATACTCATTTTAATTGGAGAAAACTGTTGACAATGCAAATAGAGGGTCACAAATACAAGCACTAAGAAAAGATTAGTTGCACTGATGTCATGTATGATGTACTAGACATCAGCATCTTTTTTTTCTCCTCCAAGTCAGACTCCTTAGAATCTATTTATCTTAACAAAGCAGATTTTAAGAGATGAACAGGTTTAATTAAGTTGATCTACTTACATTGAAGTATTTTTTCATTCTGACCACCCATATTTTTAAAGTGTCAAGAAGTACCCGCGTGACGATGGCTTTTTATTTTTGGATGGGCAAAGGAGCAATTATGTTAGTCATTTTACTGGAAAGCAGTACCTTGCAAAAACAAAAATGCAGGGTTGAAAAATGTTAAATTAAACTCTGTAATATAAAATTCTGTCTTGAAATTTCAGAAAACAGAAAATTTTAAGAAGTGACAACCATCACCCCCAGCTACTCCTTACAAAGCTACCTATTTGAAAGATTTAGGATAACTCAACTATTTTCTGTGAGGACACCATAACATCTTGAAGGCATCAGAAGCACAGTGACACAGGAAAAGTTAAAAGTTAGCTTACAACAAAGCCTAGCCACTTCAGTGACTGGATATAAGCACTGCAGTTATCACAGCCTTGAACCAGCCTTGAAATTGCCTTCTAGAACCACACACAACTACTTTATTAGGAGTTAACTTTAGATCAGCTTTTATAAAACACTTTGCAGTCACCTCCAGCTTCATCATTCCTCTTAAAGGGGTGGTTTCCTCCTGTGGATCCCAGACAAAAGATATACCTCAGGAAGTGGCAAAATAATTATCTGTACTCAATGCGTGAGGTAACAGCATATTCACTATGCTTTTAGAAGTAAACATTACTAAACACAGCCACCTAGCTAAATAAAACCTTCCAGAAAGTGGAAATGGGATATTATTAGTGTAAAATGAGAAGGCAGTTCCTCCTCTCTAGATTTTACCAGGTAGTGAAAAGATTACAAAGTAGTCACTACAAAGTACACTGAGAAAGATGCACTATGCAGTCACATTCCAAAACATGATGACTACATAAGAGACTTACATTTTTAGATTATCTCCTTTACAGCAATAATTTTTGGCTGACAGATGACTGCATTTTCATTGAGTCATCCCCCTAACTCTGATGCAGTTTCTTGTTCTCTACAAATACGCCTCTCCCCCGCTGGCCAAAGGCAGTCTGTTTTGCACTGCAGTTTTATCTTTATTCCCTGCAGTGCCTGACAATAGGGTTTTGAGACAATATTGTTTAAAACGTCTCATGTAGTGCAGATAATTATGAGTTTGCACGAGTCTGTGTTGTCCATATCTATCCATTTATTCAAACACATACCAAACCAGTAGGGTGCACTAACAAGATCCAACTGAGTGCGTAAGAATGTTATTATACCTCCCCTAGAATAAACATCTACTGCTGTGAACAATTCAAAGTCTTTAAATGCCATCAGCATGCAAGAAAATAGAAAATTACACATCAATGTATACCACAGATTTAAGTGTATTTTCCAGCTGCCAAAATAAATTACTCTCATATGCACAACAGAGAACATTTGAAACAAATCAAGCCATGCAAATGCCTGATTGAGTGAAGTATACAGCATGCAATGACTCCCTAACACTAGAACACTGAGTATGTAATTTTTTGAAAGCAGTGCAGCCAAACAACTATTGTAATTTAGAAATACTACTACTACTATTTACAATAATATTTATAATCTATTCTTCAGAGCATTTTCTCTAGCACCATAATGATTTATCATGTTTCCATCCTATCAGAAATTTGCTGCTGCAATGCACATCTTGCTTTTTATTTCAGAAAATAATTTACTTCTTACTACCCTCTAGAATCATATCTTTAAGCTATCACTGGCATTGCATACCACTTAAGGTTAATCTACTTGCTGCAAGCTACATCTATTATACCAAATTACTGGGCTTCAACATAAACTGGACTATTCTTGTCCATCACGTATAAGAAATATTGTATCATTCTGTCATATTACAGTTGTGCCTCATTTAACCTCATCACATACATAATAGACTGTCCCTTGGCTACCTTCAGATGCTGCACATCAATTTCAGAATCAGTGTAGCCTGTAGATTTAATTTTTTTTTTTTTTTAATTCTCGAAGAGGGCTTTCTAATAACTCAGGATCCTTACAATTTTTCAGCCTTGGGGCTGCTTTTTTTAAAATCAAATTATTTAACATTTTATTGTGTGCTGTGCAGAATAGTTAGAAGAATACCCAAGCTAACACTTTGCTTCCAGCTCCCAAATTGTATCAACACAGTCTATACAAACACATTAGCCCTGTGTTGCCATAGCTATGCTTTTCCTTGAGCCTGCACACAGTTCTACAAATCTACACTAAGGAACCACTTTGCCAAAAGCTCAATACAAATTATGAGATTTTCCAAACCCTATAATAAAAATAATACTTGGGATTACTCCCCCAAAACTTTGCCTTTTTGAGATTTCTAAGTGAAGCAGAACATTTTCTGAATCTCTGCAGCTTCATGTGGTACAGAAAACTGAGCAGTTCTAAGGGAGAACTAGACAAAAACATTGCTATTATATCAAAAACAAATATCTAAGTCATTTGCAGAGCAGAGACAATGAAGAGTTTTAAAATCTATACAAGTTGTTGGTTCACTGATGAAGATCTGCTGGCAAAAGAAACATTTCAAAGCACTCTCTTCAAATTAGCTGAGCAATTGTTCCAACCATAGTAATGAAACAATAGCAAGTGAAATACAAACCACTTTCTATGCAGTCCTTAGAAGCAAAGTCCAAACCCACTTGAACATTCTACAGTGGAACCACCTCAAGAAAGTTTCTTTCTATATCCTGTAAAAATTAATGCAGCAGGATATAGAAACACTGGGATTGACTCAGGTATAATGAAAATAAGGAGCCTGGAATAGAATTCACTGAAGAGATAGGAACTGAAAGACGGTAGCTGATTGCTACTGAAAAAGTTATTTAGAGCACGGTGCTAAGTAACACCAAGGTCACAGGTTCAATCCCCAACCAATCCCTGTACAGGCCATTCACTAAAGAGCTGGACTTGATGCTCCATGTGAGTCCCAACTCAGAATATTCTGTGAAATCTGTGAAAATATTATTCAAGACAAAAATGCAGAATCCCCAGGATCAACAATGAGTGTGAATTAGAACTGCACACTCAGTAACTGGCTCTTCAATGAGTGACTCTAGGGTAGTGATAACCAAGCACATATCACCAAATAATCCTGACCTACAAACTAAAGATCGTTCATCAGTGTAACCCTATGGGGCGAGCAGTTATGTAACCACATGGGGAGAACAGATATCCAGAAAGGACATTTGCCTGACTACCCCTGGGTTTAATGCTGCAGTTTCAGGATACATTGACTGGAAAAGGGAAAATGGAAAAGCACATGAACACTTCACTTCGCTCAGCTAACCCAGCAAAACTGGAGCAGCAGTTCAACTTCTTTTAGAATTCCTCTCAGCATCCACTTCCAATCATTAAACTTCACTTCTCAGAAAAAAAAACAAAAACTGTTTTTCAGAGAGACCTCACAAAATTACCCTTCTCACAATAATCTTATTGTGAACCATTACAAGGGGATGTATTTTACCATTCATTATATTACATGATTGCAGGTGCTTTAAGACAAGATCAGTGCTTCCTATGTAAATGCTACAAAGATAAAGAAATTTTCCAATGAACAGAAGGATACACCTCAAAAAGTCAGTGAGTGAAATGTGAACACAGAATGTAAATTATGTATTGACTGAACTTCAGATATTTCAAATGTATGCTCACATGTTTAACTATGCTTATCGCTTAAGTCCTGCTGGGATCAAACCCTTTCCCACAGATATTGTTCTGTCAATATTGTCACTGAAAAATACCCTGAGACCTGGGTAAAAGCAGATGGTGAATTCATTCACAAAATTCTAAATGAGACATTTGCATAGATACTCAAAGAGATTTTGTAGAAAACACCTTTCAAGTCACTGGTTAAAATTCAGTCAAAGAAATTCAACATAGATTTCTTTCATTATGAGGTAAGATATGCTACCTTATAAACTTCAAGGCAACAGAATAAAATAGGCCACATAACTGAAAAGCAGGCAACACAGGCATGAACGGCTTGCATGTCAAAACCTATTTCTCCCCACAGTTAACTGAAGAAATGTGAAAGTAATGAAATCATATGTTTCTACTACTGTGGGGTGGAATTTCTGGATGATGATGGTGATGCTAACTTGCTGCATCATCCTTACTACCTCTAGAATAAGCTAAGCTGAAAGGATATGACTGGGGAGCTACTTGCCTATGTCTGAAGGTGACATTCCCAGGGTGAAGTTGCTGATGCACCTTGCACCATTCTTGACCCACTTTGAGTGTCTCTGCCTAAAGGAAGTACTTTCCACAGCCTTACATTCTCTTAAAATGCAAACTAGGAAAAGCATCACCTATAATACCAACAGGAGTTTTCTAAATCCAATGAATAAAGTTAACCAATTTCAATGTCAATTACAAAATTCCTTTTAAGCTAACTCATTAAACTCACTTATGTGCTCTCATTAGATTCCCCTTCATGCTAATGTTCTTTAGTGGCAGGAACACACACACACAGACACACTGAGGCTCAGAGAAGTTTCTTGACTGTTACCATGCATGACCACAAGCCTCAACCTGACCAGGTTATACATACCCTTCCAGAAACCCTCCTACAGCGGGGTTTTCCTGGGAGTAGTGGTCTCTGAGGGAAGCCCTTCCTTCGTGCTGGGATGCCAGGCAAGGATATTTCCTGGGGCTGAGTGCCCTCAACGTTCCTCTTGTGGGGGTGATTTTTCTACTGGATACCCTTGAGGGACACTTTGGGCAAAGCAAACCCAGGCACCCCCGATGTGAGGGGAAGTGCGGGTGTTGTTGCTTTTGTGTACCTCCATGACAATCAGAAGGTGCCACAGAAGTTAAATTGAACTTCTTCACAAAAGCACCCCCATCTTTTCTCTGCTCCCTTATTTGATACCCTGTTCTTCTAGATGAGATAAATCTCACATGCCTGTGTGACTTCTCTTGCTGCCTCTCAAAGTTAAGGAGTACAATGTGAAAATGAGCATTAGTGAAAGTTTCAGGGGGAAGTGCTGATTTATGATTTATGTCCTTTAGAGAAGAGATGACTAGAAAGTTCACTATGTCCCTGTTGCCAGATTCCAGCTACATATGAAATTAATGCTTCACTTCACATATTCCTTACAAATGGCTGAAATCTATTCTATAACCTGTCCAATTCTGCCAGTAGTAAATAGATGCTACCCAAGTGACATACTTGGTATAAACTTTACTGCTTTACAAGTTTATATTACACTGCAATCTTCTGTCTCTCAGTTGCTGTAATCCACTAGGCAGCTACCATTTTTTTCACCAAGGACATCAGGAACTGCCCCCATGACTGCTTAAGATAGTTCCATGCTTGTGGGAAGAGATCAAACAAGATTTATGGTAGTCACTATGTGGCAAGACAATTTGCCTGACACTGATGAGGCTAAAAAAGATAAGGCAGTTCCCAGCAGCAAACCTGCCAAATAATTCAGTAGATAAATGAATCTCTCTATGATCCCCTCTATGAATACCACTAGGATTATGATAAGACAAAGGCAGAATCTGATGTAAGTGTGGGAAGAAACAGGTAAAGAAGCAAAAGAAGTAGAACAAAGTAAGAGAAAAGAGATAAAGATTGAAGTACAAAACTTTTTTCCACCTTCAGCTGCAGCCCTTATCCATGTTGTTACACACAGTGACCTGTATCTTGCAGATTCCTGCTGCAGTTTCCAAGCTGCAAAGAGTAGCATATATTGGCTTCATGTACCAGACCTACACCAAAAAATAAAAAGTCCCACCACAATAAACC